>JAYEVE010000798.1:0-61808 GCA_036346375.1 Guadua angustifolia
GACATATGAATCTTTGGATTATTAAAAATGGTGAGATGAGATCTTTTAATAGGTTTTCTTATAATTCAGGCTTATAAGAGATACATTTGAACCTCCGAGTAATATTGGATGTCAAAATAGACCCAATGCTTTGGCTTGTAAGTATCTATATAGGATAGCAAAGTTATCGCCAGCTATAAGCTAGGGCATATAGCAAAGCTATCGCTATCTATAGCACTTGTAGCTAATATAACGAATCTTTGCATGGCTACCTTCACGTTTTGGGGTCCAAAAAAGCTATAGTTATGCTATAGTTGGCTATTTAGAACATTGCTCCCAATGAATTCATAGCTTTCCTAGCCTTGTGTGTATTTTTTTTTTGTAAATTTGACTCTCTTACAAACACAATTGTAAAAATAGTCTAATCCACTACTGTGATGCGTTGGAAGGTGACATATTCACCTTTTGTGCTTGGCACTATGAAAACGCCTACCGCGATGTGAGAGCATGGCAAGCCACCGAAGATACCATGCTTCATAGAGTGGTAGGCGCTTCTGTGGTGTCGAAGCGCAGAAGATGACATGTGTCACATTTTGACACTTCTATGTATAGGGATGGTGCTATTTTTACAATTGAATTTATAAAGAGATCAAATTTGCAAAAAAAAATCGATATAGGACTAAAAAAGCCATGATTCAGCTTCCAATATTTTCTGTTAATATTATCAAAGGACTTGTAACATCCCAAAATTTGAGTTTTGGTATGTTTAAAATAAAAAATAAACCATTTGCATTTTCTTGGAATTAATTGAAGCTTAATATGAATTTTCAAATAATGAAAAGATTTAATTAGATTAATCAATGCATCAAATTAAAGGTTTCCAGTTTTTATTGGGTTCCTTGTGTTTCAAGGAATTTTTCTGTATTTTTGGAGATTTTTTCTGAATTTATTTGCTATTTATTTGAATTTATTTGCATTTACTTAAATTTCTGGAATTTAAACTAATTCGGAAAACGTTTTAATTTTTCAAAACCCTCTCGGATCGAAATTGCTGACCCATTCTATTTCGCCAGGCAGCGCTCATTCCTTGACCCAATCGCGAAACCCTAACACTTGCCACCATTGGATCTTGATCCAATGGCCATCCGCTTCTCTGGCACAGAACCGTCCGATTGGCGTCTCTTGGGCGGCGAGATGATGCCACGTAGCACCTCAAGCGAAAACCTAGCCGCCCGAGTCCTTGCGCCGCCGCACCGCCACCGCCGATCTCGCATTTTGCACACCTCCGGGCTATTTAAGACCAGGGGCGTCATCCCGAGGTTCGCCCTCTGCTGCGCCACTTTGCCCTAGCTCTCGCCGCACGAGCCGCCGCCATCATCTCGCACAAGCTCGCCGAAGTTCATCCACCGCCCCGAAGACTTTCGCCGCCGTTTTCTTCACCTCCGGTCGTCCTCCGCCGTGATCGGTTGCACCATCGAACTCGGCGCGTCGAACTCTTTCGGATCCGCCACTTCTTCCGCCCGATTCGACCGTCCTTCGCCGCGTCCGGTGTCGTCTTCTCCACCTCCGGTAAGTGCGCGCCGCTGCCTCGCCGTCGTTTCCCATCCGCAAAACTCAACCGTCCGATCTACGGTGGACGCTCCAGATCACACCGCTTCCTCTCAGCCGTGAGCATCAACCGTGGTCGTCCGATTCGGAGCCAACGGTCCAGATCTCGCCGCGTGGCCGAACCCGCCCCCATGCTGCGTCAGCGCCACGCCAGCCGCCACATCATCGCCCACGTCAGCCCTAGCTCCTGCGTGGCGTCGCGTCGGCCTGACGCCACCTCGCCGAATGTCGCCTCGGTGATCCGGTCCACGGTGGTGTGTCAGCGGCGTGTGGGTCCCACGCGTTAGAGGAAATTCTTTTTCCTTTTCTTGATTTTCCGAAAAACCGAAAATCCCAGCCAATCACAAGCCGACACGTGTCACCCTTGTGAATTTATCTGATTTTCTCTGAATTAAATCTTCCAGGAGCCCGTTCTCCCTCGTCCGAACTCCGATTGGAGTGATTCAAAATTTTGTATTTTTGTAAAATCAAGATCTACACTCCAGAGCCATTTATTTTCAATTTTGAGCTTGTTTGCTTCTCTGTTTGGTATTTATTTGGTTTCATTGCTTTATTTTCCGGTAGACGCGAATCCAGAGGGAGCGAACGGAGACTTCGAAGGCCAAGACTCAGCATTGGAACAGCAAGGCAAGTCGTAGACCTTTGATCATATTAAACCCATGTTTGCAAAAGTACTTTGTCTTATACAATTGCATGCTATTTGTGTAACAATGCTAGTTTATGGGAGTAGCTATTTACCTGTTTGAGTATGTCCCTTTGATTATTGGAATGCCATGTCTCCATTGTTAACCTTAGGGTGGGACATTACTAGTTGGGCATAATCATAATACCAATATGGGATTAACGTAGCTATACTTAGCTATGCTTAGTTGTCCGATGGGATTCATATCTTCTGTGAATTAATGTTAATCTTGACTTAATGAGATATTGAATTGTGGCTGTTGACCACTATTGTAAAACTTGTTGTACCATGGCAGGGGATGCCATTGGTCTTGATTGAACAAAATGTTTTCCCTCGAGCAATTGATCGTGCGATAAAAAGTCTTTGTCTAGCACATTGGGATGTGGCTGTCTTGCCTGAGATAATTTAAGGACTTAATCTTGTGCGCCATTGAACTGGGCCTAACCGTGCAACCACAAGTCCGGTATGGGACGGACCTAGCTGATTAATTTGCAATGTCTAGTCTTGAGTATTGCCACGTGTTGGTGTGGGTTTGGGATGGACGGAGTAGACCCACATGGCTCAAGAGGGACCAGAAGCGAAACCTTAGAGGCGATCTTGGGTTTAGACATGCATTGTAAAGGCTTTGTAGTGATCTCTCTGCCGACACACCAAAGGAAGTGTGTTCTTAGCGCTTGGCATTAAGGGATGATCATGCCTTGTGGGTAAAGCTGTACAACCTCTGCAGAGTGTAAACTATTCGAATAAGCCGTGTCGCGGTCATGGACAAGCCGGGATTTCACACGGGTATAGAGTATTTTCTTGAAATGTGGAATGGTTGGGTTGTGAGCAGGGAGTTCACTGTTGTTTTGTTGTCTCAAGCTATCTTGTTGAATTGTGTGGTTTATACTTGTTTGAGTGATGTAGGGTGATGCCTCGTCATTACTGTTCATGTTGTCTACCATTGATTTACGATTACTTATTATTGTTTTATCAATCGCCTTCAATCTATTTATTGTATTTAAATTCAAGTTATTGCTTTCTGCAAATGAACTCTATGACTATCCTTTGTCAAGCCGGGCATGAATATATTGCATCATTTCCCTACGGCTTGTTGAGTACGTTTTGTACTCACGGCTTTATGCCCTTGTTGTTCAGTTGCTGGGGAAGGACCAGGTAATGAGTATCAAGAGGAGGAGTACTATGAAGACTACGTCGACTAGGAAGGTGTTTCCCCAGACGATTGCCTGTGCCATGTCGAATGGCCTAAGTTGTTTTATTTCCGCTGCATTGGTATATGAACCTTGACCATAAGGTCGTTTGCTTTATTCAATAATAATTTTCTTCTTCTTAGTTATTTCGATGTATGGAATGATATGTCATCTATGTTTTCACTGTGTGCATTAGCGTGATTCTAAATTAATGCAGTATACACAGAGGGTTTCGAATTTACATATCCAAATCCCGACAGGACTTGTCATAAAGCGCCAAAGAAGAATGAATCGGCAGTACGTACAACAAAAGTAGGCGAGGCCTTTGCATCTTCTGCTTTTGTGCCAGCGAAGCTGGGAAAAGAGAGATAGAACAGACATACGCATATATTACTCTTCAATATAAGCGCACCGTACTGTGTTATATATAGTAGTACTCTAATGTGTACCCATGCATTAGAAAGGACGGTTCTTACTCGGGACAGAGTGTCATTGTCTAGATGCATTCTCGCTGTATCGCATCAAGCTTAGACTCCACAATATCCAAACTACTTGACACGTACGAACTCCTCCTCGTGCAATATACCGATATATTTTTATGTGCTAACTGATGATTATGTTCTGTTCCGACGGTAATGTCACCCGTATTAATTCTTCCGTGAGAAAATTCCTGGGAATTATTTTTTTAATAATACATTTTTTTCAAAATTTCAAAAATATACCATAGAAAAAATGTTACATAAATATACCCCTGTCGCCCGTTAGTTTGTCGTCAAACCAACGGGCGGCAGGAGGCCATGTCGTAGATCAACGGGCGCCAAAAGCGCCACGTCTCTGCACTGATCTGCGACGTGGCCTCCTATCGTCCGTTGGGCGATAGGGGTATATTTATGTAAATTTTTTTTTCGTGGTATATTTTTGAAATTTTGAAAAATGTATTATTTAAAAAAAATCAAATTCCTGGTATGCCAAAAGTACAAGATAACACACCAAGGATGACACGGTGAATTTTGGACCCACGCGTCAACGTGACATCTAGTGGCATAAAAAGACTAGCGAAAAGGAAATTCAATTTTCAGTAAGAAACTCTGTTTCCTCGTAGCGAGATGGTTAGATTAGTGGTTGACGTGCATGGCATCAATTTCAGTAGCTTTAGGTTTAAACTGCCGAACTCTGACTGAATCTTATTGCGTTCGGAATAGCATGATTAGCTAGAGGAGGTACACATTTGAAATGATTCACGTCTTTAACTAGCACCTTGTTTGGCGATAAATGATTAGCCAAAATGATTAAGCGTACCTAATATAATGACATATTTATCTTTTTCCCTTTTCTAAATCGTCTCACCGAACAGAGATTCTCTTTTCCGATCTTCCGTTAGAGAAGGTTGGGAAGGGAACGCTGCAAGGGGATTTATATGTAGGCTTATAAGACAAACAAATAAAATAGTTCATTGTCTAATTTGCTAATCATATGGCACCAAATCAAGGTTTGTCCTGTGCCTCCTAGATGCTCTACGTGTCAACAACCCACGCTAAGTACACACTTGAGGCCATTGCCATTTGTTTACTGCTCGGAGTAGATGTAGATGCCCTGAAAATGACGACTCAATGGTAATACATGTGGTGCTGTGGCATGGGACTGGGAGCATGTGGCTGACTCGGCATCGCCATACGCCCGTACGCTGGATTCTTATGACTTGTACCCAATTTCAAACTATATTATACAGCGTGAAAAACACGCCTAGGCATGAGCACTTCTTTTTCAGCTCAGCTGGGTAGCACATCGAGTTTCCATGGGCGAGAATCACAAGTGAACGAGCAGCAACGTAGGGTCTACTGACTCTAGTCTCTAATCTAGAGAACATGCTATGCCGTGCCATGTATGCGGCGCCAAGCAAAGGATAGCACTAGTAGTACCCGGTAGTCACGATTAGTACAACTAAGCACCGGAAGGGCCGATGCATGCACCGGGTCATGAATGTATACATGAGCGACTTTATTTATTTAGTTAGTACTAAAAAAAGCGAAAACAACAAGAACTAGCATCCCGACGTTTGATCTCAGCATGTTTCGTCGGACGCTCGGTTCCAACTTCTACAACATTTTTTTTTGCACGTACATTTCTACTGTTATTGAAGGAAAATATTTCACGCGTAGGAAAAATCTTCAGCCAGCAGATTCTTCAGGTAGCCACACAGCTGGCTATAATCCATAATCTGCATAATCCGAAGTTGAAACGAAGGGCCTTAATATCTCTTAGTAATTTTATGTTTTAAACTTTTATTATATTTTATTTTACTTAATTCATAGTAATTTAGCTAGTTCGTTACCTCTAAAGACGGTAAAATGTCATTTTGTTTTATAGATCTTGTTTGTTTCGGCTTAGACTTTTGGTTTTCGATTTAAAGCTAGCCTTTTGTTTTAACGAGCTTTTAATCCATCTACTTTTAAGTCAAGACATGTTGTTTGGTATCCTGACTTTTTGATGGGTTGGATGGTGTAGTTTTTTGATCCGGCCACCTCCTACCACCTCCAGCCGTTCCACCCTCAGGTTCGGTCGCCTCTACCCGTGCCACGTCGGATCTAACCACCTCCTGTTGTGCTACAATTAGGGCTGTAAACGAGCCGAGAGCTCAAGCGAGTCTGGCCCTTCAGGCTCGAGCTCGGTAAGGGTCGGCTCGAGCTCGAGTTTGAGTTCGAGTCTGGATTCAGGCTCGAGCTCTGTTCGGTCCAGGCTCGAGCTCGGCTCGACTAAGCTCGATAAGTTCGGGAAGCTCGGTAAGTTCGGTTATTTTGTAAGCTCGGTAGGCTCGCGAACTATTCGAGCTCAGCTCGGTTAGGCTCGCAAGTAGCTCGCGAGCCTCGAGCTTTTTTTACAGCCCTAGCTACAACTAGGTCCGTTTGGCTCCACCTATGCCAGGCTCGACCCTATAGCCTCTCACCGCTCCAAGTTCGGGTCCAACCACTTCAACCCATGCCACATCGGATCTAAGTCGACGGAGAAGGAAGGAGGTTTGGGACGACAAAGGAGGGAGGAGGTCGGGGACGGCAGAGACCGAAGTGGCGGAGGGAGAAGTCGTATCGTATAGGGGAAAGAGAGAAAAAGAGGAGGAGAAATGAGGAGATGAGAGAAGGATTCTTGAGTTTATATACGATGTTATTTGGTGGGTAATTTTAGAGATTTCGAGTGGCGAAGGGTTATTTTATCCTAGAAAAATCCAAAAAAGCATTTTTTACCTGACTTTTGGTTTATAGTTATATGAAGACTTTAGTTTTTTTTAAACCTGGTTTAAAAGTTAGTCGTTTGTTTTGACTTTATTTTTTTACTTTTAAATCAATAAAAAACCGAAACAAAAAGGCCATATAATTGCGTAGCAGACGATGTGATCCCGCAACCAAAAGGGCCCACAAATATTCAGCTGGAATAGCCGCTCAATTAGGGATGGCAATCGGGTGGGTACCTCCGGGTTCCACTGTCTTAAACCCAAACCCAAACCCGAACAAAGTCCCGTCTACCCAAACCCATTAAGCTTTGCGGGTATAGATCTATACCCATACCCAAACCCAATGGGTACCCAATACCCAATGGGTACCCATGGGCCTGAGATCGTGCGCGAGCACCGAAAGGAAAGGCGAGAGATGGGGCGCTTCTGGCGATCGCATGCTCCCCCTCTCCTTCTATCTCTTCACATCTCCTTTCGCGTCGGCCGTAGGGAACCAGATGGGAGGAGTCGTCGAGGAGGGCAGGCGTCGCCCGAGGGAGGCAAAACGAGGGAGGGAGGCCGAGCAATCAGCGATGGGGCAAGGGAGGAGGTGATGGGCGAGGGAATCGGGGAGGAGCCGACTCACCAAGTAGTCCGTGAGTTTGTTTTCTAATATACCTCTAAAAAGTGGGCCCACATGTCATAGGATACCCATTGGATATCCATGGGTACAAATTGACACCCACACCCATCCTATGGGCTTATCGGGTCCCAAACCCGTAAACTCATGGGTCTAAAGTGCTACCCATACCCACTCTTATCGGGTCGGGTACCCACGGGTACCCAAACCCATGGGTAAAACTGCCATCCCTACGCTCAATCCACGGGACACCATCATTGTTCCCTCACAAAGATACCGGTGGTTTGCATGTTCGGCGCCCCGGCGCGCTGACACGTAACGCGCCGGTCGAAATCGTGCGCTAGCTGAGACGTCGTGCACGAGCGCAGACGCCGGCAGCGGCAAATTTTAATCAGAGCGGATAACTGCAGAGATAACGAGCCTGAAAGTGCAGTGTAACCGGCCGAAGTCCATCTCGAAGTGCCAACGCGCCACGCTGACGATCTGACAAACAATTTATTCTCTCCGGGTCATCTGAGTACGTGCCGATGGCTAATTTGCTCCATCTTCGGAACGAATCGATCGACAGAAAGAAAAAATCGATGTGTCTCTGAAGCCTAACCGGGAAGTCACCTGGTAACCCTAGCAGAGGCTTAGAATCTGGAACTCATGTGTCATGTTTTACTTCTTCGTTTAGGCCAAAACCAATCCTAACTAGCTCTAACTTTTCGACGTTTCGAGCTAAACACATTCTAGTATGTATGTCTCTCATGCCTATATACGAAAGTACACGTTAAAAGCACCTTCACTGCTAGACATCGCCTCTACCGTTTTTCCATCCGACCTAAATCACGGGCCCAATCCCACTTTCTCCAGCCGCATCCCTTCCCCTCCTCACCCTGACTGCCTGTAAAAGGTCGACCTCGCGCCGCCCAGCTGATAACACCTGAAAATTCCGGTTCTTGTGAATATCCAGGGTGTTTTCCGCTTGATAGCATTCACTCCTTAGAGCATCATCAGCTGTTCCAGACAAATCTACTTATGCCAAGTTTCCAACTGTGTAGTTGGAGTTCAAAAGAAAAGGAATAGACATTATACTGTATTTGTTTGCTAGTATACTTTGCTTATTCCTCGTTAAAAGAGGTCGCATAGGCTAAATCCAATATCATTTTACGATCTAGTCATCAGCAATTCAGCATGCACCTTGCCAAAATATTGGGAGAAAGTAATAATACAAAAGAGGTCGCCATGTTGCTGCATGCTCCGAAGTCCAAAGTGCTCTCATTTTATCACAAACGCCACTGTCGTCGGCACGTCGCAGGGGTTGTATCGTCGTATAAGCTGCAACTGTACGGCGAAAGCGTATGTTAAGTTGTTAACCTGTTTTGCGCGTGCTCGATCATTTAATTGGGAAGTCGACAAGCGATGATATCTTATTTCCTCAGGTAATTGGCATGCACGTAATCCATCGATGTATCAGTGCTGTACCTGGACTTCGAACTGCAATGTTCTATACGTTGCGTGCAGCCCAGGTAACTGTAATCGAACCCCTAAAGAAAAGGTAGCTGTGATTGGACTACAATACACACTATGCTGGAGTACAATGACAAGCTGCAAGTTTGCAACATCCCTGCCGCCAACCGGTGGCTAGTCCAAACACGATAACACCCATGTATACATACTTAATACTTTATATTAAAGTGGAAGGAATAGCTGGAAGCGCCGCCATGTCAGCATTTGTGCAAAAAAGTCCTCCACAAAATTCGAAATTGTGTTCAGACCCTTCCGTCGGTTTTTTAGCAAAATAGACCCGAAAAATAAAATTACATTTAGGTCCCTCTATGGTTTATGTTCAGGTCCTTACGTTGGTTTTTAACATAATAAACCTGAGAAAAAACGAAATTACGTTTAGGTCTCAAAAAACGTTTTTTAGCTTAATTGACTCAAAAAATGAAATTACATTTATATCCCTTCGCGTTTTTTTTAAAAAATCTACAGTCCATAGATTCGATGACGACTCCTAGCAACCCGTTTTTCTAAGAAAGAACCCAAGAAAACTGAACCGTTTTTCTAAGAAAGAACCCAAGAAAACCGAAATTACAAAAAAAATTGAGAAAATAGAAACTACGCGAAAAAACCACGTTTTCATAGATTAAACGACCACTCCTAGCGGTTCCGTACCACATAGAGATGATCCGTAGTGCCGCAAATTCACCGATGACTCCTAGCTAGCGCATTTTTTAGAAAACCCCAGAGAAAAAAATGAATTCATGTTTACGTCCTCAGACCCATTTTGTTATAAATAATTATCAGACCAAATTTTGCGCGACGCAGGTCACGCAACCCTGGCTAGTATCTTGAAGCTAAAACCATTTGGATCCCACTAATAACATCTTTGTTAATTATATATAGTGGCTCATATAGCCTTTTAGGATTTGGAATGATGTGTTACATGAATCTTAACATGATTATGATTCCTATTTTCTTTCGAAATATGATTTCAACTTGCTTCGAATGGGGTTACATAAACCCATATGGTGGTCATGAAGAACTCAAGCAAACAAAAAGTCACAAAACAACTTATCTAAAATAAGAGGTGCACAAGAGTATCAGATGCTAAGTTATTCTTTAACACTAGATTCTTGTATAAGGTAAGAATTGAAGGGTGTAGGGTCGAGGATGCGCCTAGAGGGGGGTGAATAGGCGTTTTACGAAATTCGATCGCTCACTAATCAATTCGCTCTAATCAACCCCTATGTCAAAACCTAATCAATTTATATGCGGAAGCGATAATCTCGGTTTTGACAATTAAAGCCTAAATCAACTAGGCTCACTATGTGCACTATCTAAATTATGTCTCTAAACTAGAATTGCTAAATTGAACAATCAATTAATACTAAGCAATTCTAATACATTCAAGCAATCAATAATATGCACAAGGTAAATACTTGAAAGTAAAGAGACAAGGGACAACCGATGTTTTTCCGTGGTGTTAGGAGACTTGCGGTCTCCCCTAGTCCACGTTGAGGCTAGCCCACACTTGAACCGCTCCCGCTCGAGCACCGCCTCTTTCCTTTGGTCGTGGTTTTTCACGCTCGTAGCGTAGGCTCAACCGAATCTTCACAAACTTCGCAGGGCTTCTCACCTCGAGAGCTCAGCGCCGACGCCTCGCCCGTCTAGGAGTCGGCAACCTCCAAGAGTAACAAGTTGCTCCTCCACTTGAACTTCACCAAGCACTGTGAATCGCTCCTCGGTGATCACCAAGTGCAACACATGCTGAGGCCTCCTCAAGTGCAACACATGCACAAGAGGTACCCAAACCACTTCCTAATTGCAACGAATGCAATTAGTCTCACTCTTAGCTCAAGAATAAAATGGGAGAAGAGCAACACATGCACTTCACTCCCACAACCTCAAAACACACAACCCCTTCATTTAAACCCCCAAGGGGTATTTATAACTTCCACCAAAGAAACTAGCCGTTGGGACAAGAAGCAGGCAGAAAAAAAGCAGCGGTCGGCCGGACCTCACGATATGATCGGGCGACCAGATTCTTGTGACCAATCTGCTTCCGGTCGAGACCGCCCTTGGCCGGTCACCGCGCCTCGGTCCGACCGCCTCAAAGCCGGTCGCCGCCATGCCAATCGTGAAAACCTAAAACCACGCGTCTCTGGAAATAACGCGTGCCGACCTCGGTCCGCCGGACCACTTCCGATCGCCGCCGCATCGGCCATAGCATAAGCCTTTGGAAAACACGCGCCGGTTGCACCAGGAGGCCGGTCAGCCGGCACTGGCGATCACCCGACGGCCGCCCACCGCCGAGCCGCCGGTCCGACCGCCTCCATCACGGTCGCACCGCCGCCGTTTCGCGCCCTCTGGAAAAGTTTAAGCCGGCGCCACCCCGGTCAGACCACACATGCCCGGTCCAACCGGTCATGGCCCGGTCACACCGCTCATACTGAGAAAAAACCAAACACTCTTCTTTGAGCCAAAAGATGATCCACACATGATCAAACACATGTGCAAAATACATTTGCACCAATTTAGCTCACGCTCAAAGAATTCAACTCAAATTGCGAAAACACATTTCGCAATCGACTCAAGAACTATTCGCAAATCGTATTAAGCGAATCCAACTCGAGTTTATGAGATTAATTTCCCTAGCCATGTGAAGGTCAACACAAGACCCGGTCAACTTGCCAACACCCGTTGCAAGCCCCACTCACATGCTCTCGAATTCGGACTCATAAACCTCGGTTTATTCGCTGTGAACTTGCAAACAACACGATGAAACCATTTCATGCTTGAGCACTACTCTTTGCAACACATGCAAAAGTCTAGCTCCAAGCAACACAAATTCAAGGTGCATGAACTCTCTAATTGCAACACATGCAATTCTCTAGTTCCATGCAACACCAAAACCAAATCAACCGAATGAGCTCTCCACTTGCAACACATGCAAGCCTCTAGCTCAAAACAAACACATAAACATTAAATCATACTTGAGGTCTCTCCTTTTGCAATACATGCAAAACTTAGCTCCAAGCAAACTCACGGTTTTAAGAAAGATGTTTTTGCGAACCAAAACGCGAAGCTTCAACTAATGCAACACATGCAAAAGTGAACTCCACGCAAGAGCCAACGCATATTGCTTATCCTATTTGCAACACATGCAAATCAAAGCATAATGCGAAAACCAAATGCATATACTCTTTAATCTTTGCAACACATGCAAATCAGAGCATAATGCAAAATAACCAAGCATAGGCTTAACACATTTGCAACACATGCCAAATGATTAACCCATATGCAAAAACCAAATCCAACTAAGATTTGAGCTTTGAGTGAACGCGGATTGAGATCACCAACACATGATGAAACTCAAGCAAAAGAGACAACCCCTCTTAATAGTACGGCGATTAAAACCTTAGACTCAAAGACTACAAAAGTCCTTAGCCTATCTAGTTATACCTTCGCCGTCCGCAAGCAATCCCCTTTGGGGTCTTTATGGTCAAACATGTATACGCTCCTCCGGGACCATCTCTTGACGTCCATCACCTCATGATGCCGTCTTTATCCCGTTCTCATCCATCATTGGACCTAACTCAATCACAACTCATAAACATAGTTAGTCCAAGATGCATGGTTGTCTCAATTATCTCTTGCACTCCATTAACACATAATGGATGCCTCTAGATTAATTGAGCACAACCTAAATCAATAGAAATGATTTAATTGTGTCTCAAGTACAATAATGCAACTCATGCTTTATTATACTTAAGAACTATTCATTTGTTTTTGATTAATCACAAAACACCATCAACACATGATGAAGTGTTCTTTAATGATTAATGAGACAAATGAACTCAATTTAAATTATCATTTAAATTGATATGAGTATATATCAACTACACAAGTTTTCATATACTCACGTTGATGAAAAGTAATGATCCATTATATGTAAATTGTATGGAAATGATCATTACTCTAAACCATCAACTATAGAATAAACTCGCATGTATATGTGCATAAATATGATTGACTTGGATATAATATGCACATACTTGCTTTGATCATATTGGAGTATATCCTATATTACCATGAGTATACTTATAACTCGGCAATTCAGATATATATACTCAATGATTTAGTTTCTTTGTCTTGATCCTTATGTGTATCAATAAAGAATCGATCAATACAAAGAAACTATCAAGTTAAACCACGAACTCCCCCTAAGTGTGTGCATCCATGTAATATATGGATTGGGAAACATGATGCACATTTTGTGGTTAATGTAACGGGGATATTCATACTTTAACTTGACTCCAAAGTATGCGACTAATACTAGAATGAATATGCAAACATACCTTGGGTTTTCCATTTTTCATGCGATGAGACTAATCAAAAGATATTCTAAACAAGCATGTTAGTCTCGATATAAGATTAGTCATTAATAACAATATCGCATTTAGGGGATAAACTTAATATTGGATTTATCATTAATACAAGATTAGATTTGTCATTAACACCAAAACCATAACTAATGAAGGTTGAACTTACAAAGGGTCCTAAAAGATTGGAGAGGTTGTGAGAGCAACAATCCTTTGTACTATTTTAGACGTTTCAACTGCGTTATTTTGGTTCTCTCTGAGATTCATCTTCTTCATTCTCAAGACCGTGCACGCTTATGCCATATCTCATAAAACTATTATCCGATTGAACCGAAAATAATGCAACTTCGTTTTTCGTAGTTTTTTCGTAATGGTTTTTATGTTAAATCTTGTCTTCAATTATTTTATCGTGCTTCTAACTCTAGCAAATGGTATCAGAGCTAAACAAATGGTATCAAAGCTAGAGTTTTCAAATCAATCCGTTGCCCTCGAGAGGAGGAGACTCCCGGGGGTGGCACCCGCACGGCCACAATTTCAGATCTACAGGACCACGGGTGATGCATCGGTCCCTATCACACGGTCATTGTTCGCGCGACATCCACTTCGTCGATTCGACACCTACCATCTCACGGCGGCCATCACACGACTTCAATCTACTATCATGCCATCGCAACAGTTGGCTTTCTTGCCTTCCGAGCGGTCTGCCTGCACTCGCCGCCTAGGCTCCAGTTGGCCTGTGACTGACCCCTCGGCTTCCATGTGGGCCACCATCCCACGCCATCCTCTGCCTCCTAGAGGAACGCCCTCCATCGACCTTCGCCCTGACACCAATGTAGGGTTGTAAAAAAAGCTCGAGGCTAATGAGCTACTCGAGCCTAGACCGAGCTTTTTGAATTTGTTACCGAGCTTACTTGAGCTTGTTACCGAGCCTACCGAGCATACCAAAATTACCGAGCTTACTTGAGCTTACTGAGTTTACTCGAGTTTATCAAACTTACCGAGCCTAGTCGAGTTTAGACCGAGTCGAGCTCGAGTTTGGGTCAAAACTTAGACCCCAACTCGAACTCGGTTTAAGTCTTACCGAACTTGAACCTGAAGAACCAAGCTCGCTCGAGCTCAACTCGTTTACAGCCCTACGTTGATGCGTCTCCCGCCAGTGCGTGCTCAGATTGAGGACGACACCTCTCGCCCGTCGCTGTTCGCCTGGCTCTGGTGCCCCTCCTTGCGCTCGTAAAGGAGACAAAGAGGCGGCTGGCTCTCGATGAAGATAAGGCTCCCATGAATTATCTACGCAGATTGGTTGAGAGGTCAAGTCTCTAGTCTCTACTACTATTCCGTGAAGGTTCAAATGCTATACAGTATGGAGACCCGGGAAGCAGAGATGAAAAGTTCCACAGCACTATCACTGATTGATACACAAGGAGTTTTATTCTTCTAAGGAATTCTTTTGTCGGTCGGCAGAGTCAAATAAGAACTGTTTTCATATATGTGTGTTGGCGCTAAAACTTGACGGAGGTTTTCGGCCTCAACACCGAGACGAACACCGGTTCGATTTTTTGTGGCGTGCCGGTCGATTTGACTGAACAATCGACAAGGAGGCGTGGATTGTAAGGCCGATACCAAAGTCTTTGGTCGGCCTAGATCGATCGGCTACAAGCCGATGGAGCGTAAGGGTAGCAACTAGCCGATGAGGGCTAAATTGGAAGGGTAAAAGCGCGATAAACTCGAGAAGGCGTGCTGCAAAAGCGAGCAAATCGAGACTGGGCGGGGTAAATAGGCCACTTCTTCCGAAAAAAGCGTCTGCGACAAGATCGGAGAAAAAGATGAACCAAAGGGGTGTAATGCAACAAAGATCAATACCGCGATCGCAACTCGATTGATCAAAGTGTATTATAGATGAAAGATTACAAGCTAAATTGGCTACTCCTAATTGACAGAAAGTAAAGGAAAAATAGATGCGTGTTTGTGGGTTGGCTCTGGGCGTCCTTTCTCCTCGCCTCTGGATGTCTTATATAGCCTATAGCCGATCAGAGTCCTGATAGAATACGTTTGACAATTAGTATCCATATCGGCCTCTCCTTTTCAAATATGATGAGTAGTATTCGGGTCGGTCTCTTCTTTCCAAACAGATTTTCCGAGATATTCCTAAGTTACATTCTTTCCATGTTTCGTATCGGCCTCAATCTCTCCTTACCATGTAAAGCCCAATCGTATCCTTCTCAATCTCCTATCCTGCCCGTATTGGACTTGATTTTCTTAGGATCGAGGCCTTCCAGTCCGAAATCGCATCGGCTTGCTATAACCGATATATCCCTTACCAAAACCGGTCTCTATGATATCAGTCTTGCCAAATTTGGGTGCAAACAATGTGGTGTGATGAAAGAATTACTTTTTACCTTAGCGACTGTTTCAGTACCAATAAAAGTGAAATTTTATTGCATTCTGATTATTAGAGGTATTTCATGCACAATTTAGAGCTTTTATGTTTATTATTTTGTACTCATATTATTGATGGTATTTCATGCACAATTCAGGCTATTATATTTTTGTGTACTTATTATTAACGGTATTCATGCGGGATTAACCTTTGGAGATTTGTTCGATGTTTCATTGTCGATATCTTCGACGTATCATCGTTGGTTTTTTTAACGTTTCATCGTCAACTTTGGAAAGAGAAAAAATGTCAGTTCATGAAACAACTAAATTTGCTATTTTATTCACCGTTTGGTTATGTTGATCATTATAGAAGTTTTGGCAACGTTTATTTGGAATTTGATGATATCCTGATGGTAGCATTATACTCTTCGGAGTTTTACTAGTAAAGTCTTTGCTTCAATGTAAGTTTTAGATGAATGTTTGAAGTGTAAGGAGTTTGTCTTTGTGTTGATACTACAACGTTGTTTTGTTGTCTTTACTCAATATGAGGGGTCTAATGTAATTTATACTCTATTGGTAGCACGAGAATTTTTTCTTCATATTGACATTTTTAGAGTAGTTTTAATCATATTATGGATTTCCAATAGTCAGTTTACCGAATTTTATGTTCCAAGCAGAACATGTCAAATATCCATGTTATGTGTTTTTCACTGTCTGCCCAGCATCACTTTATAGATGTGTATTTGAATTGATTGTTCCAGTCTTTTTCTCGATCTACTGGTGATTTACTTAATCTTGCTTCATGAGAAGCGTCTATATAAGACTATTCAACCCTTTGTAGTTTTTCATACTTCAAGTATTTGAACTGACTGTTCCAATCTTTCTTGTTCAATAGTCTTTTGGACTTTTAATGCACTTATATTCATGGTTCTTAATTATCCTTTAGGGTTTTCCAGAAACAATTTCATTATGGATTTTAAGTTAAAAGGAGATTTGTTGGAGATAACTCAATATCTCAACTTACTATATCTTATAGTTTTATTCAAATAGATTGTTAGTCTAAGTCTTCTATAACTAGGACTCATGTGGCTATATAAGCCAACTTCTATATATGTAAATATTATAAATATTGAAACATTATAGTGGATTGTTTCTTATGATTTTTTCTTGCAAAGGTTTTCCACATTAAATCTTGTCTTCAATTATTTTACTGTACTTCTAACCCTAACAATGCACATAAGAAGAGGCATATGAGTGTAACATTGTTTAATGGCTTTTTTTTTGTATTTTGATATGATCATCCGACCGAGCCTCAAAGATAATTGTGTTGACTAATTAAAACTCAACTTGTAAAAACAACCACTTGGACTAGGGTTGTAAACGAGCCGAGCTCGAGCGACTCTGACTCTCTAGGCTCGAGCTCGGTAAGGCTCGAACTGAGCTTGAGTTGGGATTCGAGCCTCAATCCAGGCTCGAGCTCGGCTTGGTCCAAGCTCGAGTAGGCTTGACCTCAGTTCGACTAAGCTCGGTAAGCTTGATAAGATCGGTAGGCTCGGTAACAAGTTCAAGTAAGTTTGGTTCGAGAAAGCTCGGTAACAAGCTCGAGAAAACTCGGCGCGAGGAAGCTTAGTCCGGACTCGAGTAGGTTTACGAACTATTTGAACTCGGCTCGATTATGCTCACAAGATCGAGTTCGAGCTCGAGTTCGGCTCATTCGGAGCTCGAGTCGAGCTTGAACCGAACCTCTCGCGAGTCAAGTTCAAGTAGCTCACCAGTCTCGAGTTTTTTACAGCCCTAACTTAGACCCATGTAAAAACATGGTCTCCTGTTTATCGAGTACACGGCGGCGTTTTTTTCCCCCGAGTAGACGGCGCGGCACGAGCTTTTCGATCGGTGTAGCGAGAAAGACGCGCCATGCAATAATGTAACAGCTAATGACATTTATTAAAGTCTTGTTTGGAGGAGGTTCACTCTTGATCAGGATTTCTGGGCTGATATTTTAACCAAATACACGCCATGCAATAGTTTAACCCCTAATGACATCCGTTAAAAGTGAAAACAATCTCGTCACATCAACATCACCGACACATGACAATTGACAAACGACGACAAAATGCATGTACAACAAGGAACATTATTCCCGGCAAGGAGTTGCACAACCGCGCGAGTAGCATTATTACGGAGAGAACAATACCAAAAATCATTACCCTCTTCAATCCGTCACTACTCACTACTATCTTCTTCCTGTCAAAACATATACATGCATAGCTACTGCGAGTACTACTAAGTACTAACGACGTCGATCCATGCCCGGCTGCCCCGGTTGCCCTTGCCCACGAGCGCAGCCGTCGCGGTTGGGGCGTCGCCATTAGGTAGAACACGGGAGGAGTCACTTTACTTGGATGTTTCGGCGCTTGCTTGCTGCGCCTGTGCGTGCACCGTCTTCTTGGCCGCGGCAGGCGGGCCAGCTGCTTTCGCCTTTTTCCGTGCCCGAAACACCGGTTGTTGCTGCTGTCACCGCCGCCGACTTCTAGACTTCTAGTAACGTAATATTTGCAGAAATGGAATCAAATCACCATGGCTAGCTTGCAATTGGACAGAGCCTGGTAAATGGGCCTATGTACGTATAGCTTCGCGCGATCGGCCGGTTCGGCGGCGCGCGGCTGGTCGATCACCAGACAAGCTTCTCCACGGCCATCCCCTGCAGCAGCGGCCGCGAGTCGCAGCGCCGCGCAGTGAGCCCGCGGCTGACTGGCCCGAAGCAGCATGAGGAGCGGCCTAGGAGGCGCTCCTCGGACGACACGCGGCGGAGGACGTCGCGGAGGTGGTCCTCGTCGCAGGGGAGCGCGATGGGACCGGAGGCGGACGGGAAGCCGTACTCCTCCTCCGCCTGCTGGAGCAGCTCCCGGAACGCCGGGTGGTTCAGGTGCGCCAGCCGCACCAAGAACCGCCTCGAGGCCCCGCCGGCGCGGCCTTCCACGCGCACCGCCACATGCCCCGTCGGCACCGCGGAGTCCATCTCCTTATCGGGGCGCGCTACCGCGGCGTGGGAGCGCCACCGCCGCACGGTGCAGCGCAGCCACGCAAGCGAAGGGATCGTGATGATCTTGCACATGCTTAACCACGCGACTGAATTGACAGAGACACGATCGAGGATTGCTGTGCTGCTCGGGTCTTGATTGCTTCCGACTCGTCTTGTGGGTGTGGAGTGGAAAAGAACGGGACGGCCGGGGTGGGAATATATAGCACCGGCGTTAGGAATTGGCCACTGGAGTTGGCAGAAATTACAGGAATGGCACCGCGGTTACATGTTTCGTTGATGTGCGCAGCCGTCTCCTGCCGCGTGCGGTGCGTGGACCGGGCCGGGGCCCTTTGGCTCCGGAGAAGTTTTATGTAACCGGTAACTCTCCGTTAAATCTCTATTAGTTATGCGTTCATACGTTACAACAAAAATTCAATTTACAATAAAAAATTTATTTATAAAAAACACTAATAGTGGCAAAAGTAGATAATTAAAAAGCAATGGTAAAGATAGGTAATTTTAATGAAATACCGCGATCAAATGTGGGTAATTAAAGAGCAGTGGCAAAGGTGGATAATTTTGAGGAAGTGACGTGGCCAAAGATGGGTAATTAAAAAACAATGGCAAAGATGGGTAATTTTGATGAAGTGACGTGGGAAGAAACTCTCACTTTATATAATATACTAGCCATGTGCCCGTACGTTGCAACGAAAACTCAATTTACGATAAAAAGTTTATTTGCAAAGAGCACTAACAGTGACAAATGTGGGTTATTAAAAAGCAGTGGCAAAGGTGGGTAATTTTGATGAAGTGACGCAGGTAAAAGTGGGTAATAAAAGAGCAGTGGCAAAGATGGGTAATTTTGATGAAGTGACACGGCAAAGGTGAGTAATTAAAAAACAATGATAAAGGTAGGTAATTTTGATGAAATAACGTGGGAAGAAACTTATATATATATATATATATATATATATATATACACACACACACACACACCTACCTACTATATAAAGTAAGAGTTTCTTTCTATATTATTTCATCAAAATTATTTATTTTTATTACTGCTCTTTAATTATACACTTTTGCCACTGCTTTTTAATTACCCATATTTGCCACTATTAGTGCTCTTTGCAAATAAACTTTTTATCGCAAATTGAGTTTCCGTTGCAACGCATGAGTACATGGCTAGTTAATGCCGGAGAAGTAGCCTTCATCCTTTAAATTTATAAATTTATAGTACCTCTTGGTTGTACTTTAATATAAATTTCTCCTAAATTATTCCCTCAATTCTTAGTTTATATTGGTATTTTGAGACCTTTTACCATATTTAAAAGACACCAAAATTTATATTGAGCTAGTATCAAGATGTACTAAGGGACTCTTTAAATTTTTTATAACTCTTTATATTAGCTCAATGTAAATTTTAATACATCCTAAGAAAGTAAAAAGTCTCTTTTAACTTTAATAGTTGGTATCAATTGATAGTCTGGTAGATCTTTAAAAAATATCTCTCGGCTCTGTGTTAACGCAGGCGAGACGGTATCGTGGTAGCGGTAAGCGGTTTGTGTCGTTTTCTGCTGCACTGCCTACTGCTGGTGAAAGTGAGATGGGGAGGAGTGATGTTTACAGTTCTCCGTCTCACAGGTTTAGTTGGAAGTGCTAGCTGGTCTAGAGTAAAACCAAACTGTAGAGCATCTCCAGTAGTTGGACATTCGTGTCCTGATTTCAAATTAGGCCCAGCTCTAAATTTCGCTGAATGGTCGAACTGGCAATTGTGACTGGCAGTCGTTGTCGGCCGGCGGCAATCGGCAGCCTTGCCGTTAATAGTGGAACTAGAATTTTTTTTTGTTGAAGGTGTATATTTCATATGTATAACTCTGTAGTTTTTTATAATTATTTTATAACATCGTAAATCTAACACATATATTTGAAATTTGCTAAAAATATAATATAGATAGTTCTAAAGTCTTAAAAATTCCAAACTACCAAAATTAAAACCAATTCAATAAGTAAATTTAGCATATTAAAAAGATGATTTTATACGATTTTCAAAAAGATGATTTTATACCGTCCCTGCTTGCCGTCTGCCTAATGGTCGCCGGGATGTTGGCTTGCGATTGAACAACCATCATATGGTAGTCTGTTCTCTACTGTAGTAGCTCGAACTTTTGTTTGTAATTGGAAGATCGAAGCTATAACATGTATGGCCACGTATTTGAATCTCTATGACAAAAAAAAAAAAGAACTTTTACCGTGCATTATAACGATGGCATACAGTGAGTAATAGAAATTAAGCCTAAACATTGATTTGTTAAAGGTATTATTTCTATTGCACTATCGGGAGAAGTATAAATAAATACTCACTAATGATCATAAGATTGAAAAGAAATAAACGATCCATATTAAATTTAGTATACGTAAAAGTGTTATTAAAAAAATTAAAATTTAGTGTACGTAAAAGCTTTGTTAAAAAAAACGTTAGTACGACTTCGTTCAACTTTGGACTTTCTAGGGTAAGTTGCTCATATCTTACGAACAGAGAGTCCGGTGGGCACTAAACATAGTCTCTATTTCGTGTCTATAGACTTGTGTAATGGTTCTCAGAATGGCCTGCATTTCTTGCCGCAAATCTACTGGACACGACAGACCACGACGACACCGAGATCGCCCTGCCCGTGCCGTCTGCATTACGATCAGAGGCGTACGTGCGTGTGCCGTGTGGTGCACCGGCCAGCCGGACTCCCGGGCGGTTGCTAGCCTGCGTAAGCTTCCTGCTCCAGTTCGGAAAGTCATTATCCGCCTGTTCTCTCACCGAACTCAAAAGCGCTCTCTAATCCACGCAATCATGCCGAGTGCCAGCAAGACATTTTCACTCATTGCATGATCGATCGCACCGCGTGCGGAGGCCGCAATGCGCATGCGTTTCGTATGCCACGCGCGAGGAAACCCGGCCCTAAACCTCCACATTTTCCTTCCCATTGGGGCTCCTACATGGTACCGGCGGTGTCGTGTCTGCCTGGTGGCGGTGCTCACGTACGTACGTACGTACGGACTCATCTTGTCATGGCAGAGCGTGCCTGTGAGAGGTGTCAGTTTGTGACTGGCCAGGGCCCGGTCCAGCCTGGCACGACTTGAAGTGGCCGTCCTCGAGCGTGTCATGGCTAAGGCATCCATGATGGTTAAAGATAGTTGCTTCTCATAGTAAGATCTATGGCTATAGTAAACCCTTGCAATGGTGAATCTATATAGATGTCTATAGCTATTTTTAATTGATAGAGTGCTCTCTCTCTCTCTCTCTTTCTTCATTTAATTAATAGACAATCTACAGTGCGTAGATAGCGTATTCTCTCTTCATTTAATTCTTTGCCACATGGGATGAGATCTTGATATGACTTTTATAGATAGTGACTAGGCACCATTGTGGATGCCCTAAAACCCGCGAAAATTAATCTCGGGACTAATCGTGTATCACGCGCTACCGAGTCGATCGATTAATAATGATAGGAACAGAAAAGATGCATATGCGCTGCGGAGTTTAGACAGTGTTTGATGATGTGAGCAAATTAACATAGCAAGGACGATTCTCGTTCCTCTACCCAGGCAGTGGATGGAGGTTTGAAATATCGATAAAAATCATTCGAAAATTATGATTTTCGATCGTGTTGGTCTGGCTCAACAAATAAAACCAGTCTAATTCAAGTTTAGAAAATTTGAAAAAACTTATCCAAAAGTTCTCTAAAATTAGTATTAATAGCTTTTTAATATCTTCTATGGAAACTTTTTGAAAAACCAAATTTGTGAGACATTTTCGAACAAATCCGATTATAGATAATAGAAAAGAATCATTTGTTGTTCTGATATGCAAGTGATAGCTTAGCTTGACTTACCTATGTATATGCAGGTGATGATTCTGAGATAAATCTGACAATAGGCCTACATTCTTTCATTGGTTCTTTTGATCCTCTGATGGTCCTCAAAGAGCAAATAAAAGCTAAAAGCTTTACAAAGAGAAGGAAGTGTACGGTGTACCTTAAAAAGCAATTACTGTTGATCAGTGATGCAAAACGCTTCTGTTTATCACTCTTCCTGTTTGTCAGCTGTTCCTTTTCTGATTCTTTTGATCCTATGCAAGATTGCAAGGAATCACAAAGTTGATATCGAGGTACCCTAGAGCCAAGCACCGTTTTGACAACCTCGTCAAAGCACTTTCAGAAGAGCTTGAGAGGACAACGGTAGCAGTTAAACAACAAACATCTGAGGTGATGATCAAGAGGTGCAATTGACAAATGATGCTCACATTGCATAATATTTTCGAAAAGCAGTTAAACAAGTTCTCTATTGTCTTTTCGAACCATTTTCGCTAACTTGTGCAAAGAGTTGACATTAGTGTATGAGCAAACACTAACCACTCTTGTATGAATTGCATGCTGCAAATACTAATATAATTTAGAAATTAAGTTTCCTCCTTTTGTATCATTGATACACCAAATGAGATATCCATTTTTTGGTATATCATGTTTGATTTATTGTTCTCGCATGTTTGGAGTTTTGGGCACCTAGCTACAAATTTGAGCTTATCTTAGCATATATTTAGAAAAACATTGCTAAGCAATTTTTTTTTTCAAATTTCCGCTGAGTGTGTCGATCTTCAATGTAAACCCGTCAAAAATCAGTAAAAATCGGTCGATAATCGGTAAATTGAAAAATCAATCAAAATTTGGTAAAACTGGTCGGTTTTTTATTTATTTCGTCACTACTTGACTGCCAAGTTCAAAAGTTTGACTTTGTAATTTGTTCGATTTTTACTATTTTTTACAAAAATCATCTCCGGGAGCACGGTTTAGTAATGTAAACCCTGCTCACAGCTAGACTAAAACACCGAGGAAGAAGAGTCCGTTATAATGCTTTTATCTATGCTTTGACGTGAGAAGAATATCGATTCTTCGCCGAAGAAAGTAAGTCTTCTTTCTGCATAGCTGCTTGTGACACTACGAGGATTCGACATTTGATACCGTTCAGCCCTCGCCATCAACAACACATGAGCAGTTAAGAACTTGAACTGTATACGGCCGATTCTGCATTGCCCCCAACAGTGTGCAGCCAACAGATTGCAAATACCGGCCGGTCTGCTGATACTCTCTGCTCACAGTTTGCAGGCATCGCAATATGATCACCCTTTCTTTTGGAGACTCCGAACTGAAAACAATGCTGTCATGGCACGTTACATCACATCAGCCCCTATACTCTTTCACACTTGCGACTTGCAGCCATATCCGACCCTTCGAGCACATAATTGATGAGATTAGGAGCTATCAGCTCATAAAATATTTCTATTCTACCGAGTACATCGGGTGCAAGATAAATTTAAGAGAAATTTTAGGGTACATATACTGGTATTATATAGTAGATGGTAAAAATATTTGTTAAGTATATTTCTACTACTTTAATACTAGAGAAAGTATAAATAAATTATAGCTAATCTGATTCATTAGATCAAAAGAATGAATAGTTCTTATTGCATTTAGTGTACCAGAAGTGATCAACTTTAAATAGCCTCTTCCCTCTTGACGGGTACTAGTAAGTACGTCAGCTATTAATAAGCATCGATCAGGGCAACTTCAACTCCGTCTTTTCAGGAGCTTGGAAAGTTCTGCCCGGTTTCGGCGCGCGCACACAGAGACCGGGGAGCCTTGCCGCGGGCGCCATGGACGGAACAGCGCCGCGGCATGGGGGGCGTACCACCCCTGTCACGGGCTCGAGATCGCCTCCTTTCAAAAGAGATGACCCTCGCGAGCGAGCGGGGGGGGAACGGATGCGATACCAACGAGATCCTGCGGTTGTAACAGCCACGCCCCCGCGCGTACGCTTGCCTGTGAAATGCTTTGCCTGCGCGCGAGGGCACTGCACATGCACGAACTCGAACGGACGCAACCGGGCGGGCTCTCACGACCGCGCGCGTGCGATCCCATCGCCGCGTGCCTCACCTGAGTCGCCCTCATTTCCGGGGTGTCCGCCGGCCAGCTCGTGCACTCCGAACCTGTGTGCAGATCCGCCGGTTTTACTGGTTGGTGCACGCGGGAGCGACAGGGACTTGACTACTCTGGTTTTTTTATTTTTCCCGTGTGTTTCTCTGAAACGGCCATCGTTTCTCCATCGTTTAAGGGGTGTTTGAATTAAGGGTATTTCATTGAAATATTTCAAAATCTAGTTCAAATTCGAATCAAATCTCAAAACCTTCAACAACCCATCCAAACATAGCCTAAATGGTTCAATATTTGAAAAGAAAAGCAGTACTAGTTCAGCTGTGTGTGTGTTTTTTTTTGTAATATTGGTGGTACGGGCAAATTTGATCGTATGTTTAGGTCGATCAAATTGTTTTCAAGCTTTTGCTTTTGATGAGGTTATGCTGCACGTATATTCACTTCTCCGTGATACCGTGATACGTGCAGACTGAAGAAAATGGCAACGGAAGCAGAAGAAGTCTCTTCCCTGCACAATGTCCACCTCTTTCCCTGGGGTGAGTAATGGCACCTGAACTAGGTTGCTGATGGCATGCCCATTTCCAAGGTTCCAAAATTCAATGAAATTTCGAAAATCTAATTCGAGATTTTGGATTTCAGTTAGGGATGGGATCCAAAATTTTGAATAGGTAAAAAAAATTGAAAAAGTTCAAAATGCTATAGTATCTAAAAAAACTTGAAAAAAATCATCGTGTTTTGCACCCATTTTCGCTCGGTTCAATTATACTGAAATCTCATGTAATCGCGGCAAGATTTTAGTATTTCTCGGTGAAATCTCAAAAATCTCGGTTAAAAAAATGAAATTAAATTTTGGTTTGTGTATTTCGTCCGAGATTTGTCCGAAATTCCAAGATCTCGAAGAAATTTCGGATTTCGACCACATCAAGATGTCAACCGAGAACGAGATTTCAAACCCTATCCATCTCAATCTTGACTATTACACATACTACCTTTCCTATTTGTTGCAGACTTCCGGCGACGGGAGCGATTTGAGCCGAGGCTCGAGCCGGCCAGCCGGCTCCGATCAAAAACTTGTTTCGCGTTTTGGTCCTTTCGTAAATTACGAATAGGTCCTTCGCGATATTCTGTGAGAGGAAAATTTTTTCGTTAAAATCGCGTTCGGGTCCCTTGTGCGCCATTTAACGGAAAAAAACTCCCATTAAATTCAAATCGCGAACAAGCCCTTTTCTAATTTTTCAGGATAGCAGATAGGTCCAAAAATATAACATTCAGGTCCTTGCTCCTTACGTTTAGGTCCTTTCTCGTTTTTCCCCGAAAAAAATGTTTTCGCTACCGGAAATATTTGTGCATCTCTATCTCTAGACTTTTTCCCCACCTCGATTTCCCATCTCGATCTATGATATTTTTTACAACACGTATTATTACTCGGTGAGCGCGTAGACTTTTAGACTCGACAAAAGAAAGTTGTCATCTCTAATAATTTCTCACCCTTTTCCCTCTAGACTTTTTTTCCACCACGGTTTTTCATCTCGATCTCCAATATTTTTCAAATAATTAGTTGAAAGAGATATTTCTACAACTCTATCTCTCTCTTTTTTCCCGTTTCGCTCATTATTTCGACGATTTTAAAATAAAACGCCGTCGGAAGATTCTCTGAAAAACGCGACTTGTGACGTAACCATTCTGAAAAATTTTGTTTTTTCGGTAGTCCCGCTCATTATTTCGACAATTTAAAAATAAAATGCCACCGAAAAAAAGAATTTTTTACAAAAAACATCACGCTTGCGGTGTGTTCGCCAGAAAAAATTTTAAAACTCGATTTCCATCTCGATCTCGATATTTTTAAAACACGTATTATTACTCGGTGAACGCGTTGACTTCTAGACTCGACAAAAGAAAGTTGTTATCTCTAATAATTTTTCACCCTTTTCCCTCTAGACTTTTTCCCTACCACAGTTTTCCAGCTCGGTCTCCAATATTTTCCAAATAATTCGTTGAAAGAGATATTTCTACAACTCGTCTCTCTGTTTTGCTCCGTTTCGCTCATTATTTCGACGATTTAAAATAAACGCCATGGAAAAAAAACTTCTCTGAAAAAAAGCGACATGTGGCGTATTCGCCTTGAAATTTTTTTCCCTTTCAACTGTTTCGCTCATTATTTCGACGATTTAAAAAATAAAACACCGCCAAAAAAAAGAAATTTTTCTACGAAAAAACGTCACGCGCGGCGTTTTACGCCGCGGAAATTTTACTAGTTTGTAACATTCTTATATGCAACAGCCCCCTCGGATTGAATTACATTTTTATGAGATACGATACGAGCGTAAACAGTCTTAAGAATGAATGAGATAAATTTTGTAGAGAAAACCAAAATAACAATATTGAAGCAATTACAACATAAGAAAACGATTTGGTAAATCAACCGCAAATTTTTTAAGTACAACCTCAAATGAGTACAAGGGATTGTTGCTCTCTCACAACCTCTGAACCTTTTAAGGCTCTCGAATTCTTGTACTATATAAAAAATATAGTGTTAAAGAATAATCTAGCCTCTAACTCTTATGCGTCTCTTACTTTGGATAGGTTGTTTTATAGCTTTTTGGTTACTTAGATTCTCCATAACCACTCCATATGTTTATATAGCCCCCTAGCTCTCTTTCAATGTAAGTAGATATCATACTCTAAAAGAAAATATGAGTACTAATCCTATTAGAATTTATATAGCGCACCTTTTTAAATTCTAAAAATTTTTATTTGAGTCACCATAATAAACAATCTTCATATTAACTCTTATGCGTTGATGTTATCGTGCTTCTCCAATAACTTGCTCCAAATTGGCTTTATTTTTTCCTCTCACCTTTGGGAATACTCCCACCACAGGGGACTCGTGCACATCACCACAATGTGTGTGTTAATGTTCAGACTTGTCTTTTGAATCCTTCACATAAGAGCATTTTTTTTGTGTAGTTTAGTTAATTAATACAGCTCCTGTTCCTACAAGCCTACATATCATATGCTCATATTGCCTCTGACCTTCACCAGCTCGTTGGTATTGTATAGTTAATCCCACTACGTCTTTCTTCTTCTAACAGCTTGTACCATCGCATTTGTTTCTGCTAGATTTTGCAGCCGCCTTTGTAGTTCTACAACTGCACATGAAATCTGATTACCTAATGTTGATGACACAATTTCCTTCTCCTAATCATAACGTTTTTCAAACCTCTAATTAGTTGTCATTCCTTTAGGTTTATCCATTAATTGGTATCCTATATTACTCTAGATAATTTTCATGTTTACCTTATCTTTTGCAAGTAACTTATATGATTCTGTCTCGAAATGATACCTCACAACCTTCGAATTCAATTGACCTTACAGATATTATATTCTTCTTTCAGCTGAAAACATTTTAAACTCCTGTCAACGGGCGATGTACTCCATCATACATCTCCAACGTAATTGTTCCCACCTCAGTAATTGCATATTTATTGTAATCAGTCGAGTGAACAGTTCTATATATCGAGCGTAGAGATGCTTTATCAAATCTTTCTCATTGAACATATATAGAAGTAACAACCTAAATTTAATATTATCTATAAAAAGTACATAATTAACTAACGATAAGTACATCTGAATTATCTTGTGCCACTAGCATGCTGTACTCTCTTGGTTCGCTTCAAGCTTGGACGGGCCTCTATCATGTGATGTCCAAGCTAGGCTCGACCGGCCCAAAGGTAAATACATACATTTTTTTTTTTAGTGGATATTACACATACATACACCACACGGTGATCCAGGTCTCGCAGCCGTCGCTGGTGGCCTGCAGGCCGCCGCCGTGGTCCCGCAGGAGCAGCGTGAGGGTGCCGGGGTGGGTGTGGCGCTTGAGGCCCAGCGTGAGGTCGGGCTAGGGGCACTTAGGGCAGAAATTGACAACTACTTTCTTGTCCATGTCGACGAAGGCCTCGGCCGACGCGTCGGTCTCGAGGCCCATCGCCTCGGAGAGCTTGCAGGCGAGGCCCATCAACCGTTAGCTGTGCTGCTCCACCGCCGCACGCCACCCAACCGGTTTGTCGGGCCACCGCGTACGAAAAGAAGGTCACGGGTCTCCCGACCCACCAGTTCTGCACCGCCTCACCCTGCACATTGCATCGCAATCTTGCGTCCATTCGCCACAAGTGATAGGCCCTTGTTTATTTACCCACCAGACGTATCAAACTAGCTAATTGCCCACGCAAATGCACTTAGCCCTCTTATATAAGAATGACATGACAGACGTGCCTAAGAATACTCCATGCATCCTTTTTTTTTTCTTTTTTCTTTTAAAAAGAAGCCAGTGCCAATTGCTAGTTGCATCGATGACATTGCAAATCTCGATAGCACAAATAGCTTTTGTCCCAATTGTCAAATATGTTTGGATCAACTTAAAAAGTATGCCAGCAACATGGATAATAAACCCAGCAAGGTATTGACTTAAAAAGTACTCAACTACACACTCCGTCCCACAATATAAGTTCAAAGCATACCATACACATAGATTAACGAGACACTAAATCCAAGAAAAAATTAGTGTTGTGGACCATAGGTACCCCTATGAAGTGGCATATTACAACTACCCGTCCGTTTTTTAAGTATTAAAGGAGAAGTATGTGTTAAAAATATTGTAATATAACTATACCTATATTTTATACGGCAATTTTAAAAATCGGAGGATTTACATAATATGCACTACTAGTAAGTTGTCACTATTCGGGGAGTAACCGGCCCATGAAAACATTGATTCAAAGTAGCCATACTACATAAAGCCATCGAGGCATTGAATGAATAAATAGTCAAACTACAAATGCACTGCTACAGTGCTAGTAAGTTGCTGGTTTGTTTTCATGATAATAATTTTATTAGTTTACACTACTCTCTTCCATTTCTTTTCGGTTTTTATTTTAGAATACGTGCAGCCAATATTTCCAAACTCTAACCCTAATATGAACAAAAATACTTGGATTCTTCACGTGAAAATGATATAACTAGTTTTGTCAAAAAAAATACTCTCTGGTCATAAATAGTTATCGTTTGGACATTGATACGGTTTCCAAATACACAACTTTAATCACTAATTTCCATTACACTATATTTATAAAATATAATAAAATTACAATATCATAAAAGTACTTTTCAAGATAAATCTACATGTATTATTTTTATATATCTAATTTAAATACTTTTAAAGATATTGACAATTAAAGTCTTGAAAGTTTGACTATAGCTATATCCAAAACGATAACTATTTATGATTGAAAGGATAACTTACATATCATTATACTTCTAATAATTATACTAATGCATAAATAAAAAGTAATGATCAAAGATATGTATTAGAGACCGTGTCAACGCCAGCTACAAAACAATGGTCCAAATCTCAAAAGACCTTAAAAATAAGTGCATCATAGCCATTCGATGGTCAGATCGATATCCAGTAATTATCTTGCCCCGTGCGCTTTGATTTGGTTTACATCTTCCCCTGCATTGACGGCCAAACACAAATTTTAGCCACTCATTCTTACGTATACTCGCAAAGTTCTTTTTATCGATGATTTCGTTTTTTTATTTATGCATTGATCGATCTCAGAAAAGGAAAAAAAAAACTTTTCCCTCTGCGTGTTCTACTCGCGGGAGGGACGTTGCAAGTACCGAACCCAAGTTTGCATCAAGACGTTGACCCATCACGCATGCAGGCGTACGCTGCTCTCACCTTTCTCCAACGGAGATCCAGCTCATGCAACTCCACAAGCCAAAATACGAAGCTGAACATGCAAGATCTAACAGCACTGAGAGAGGGAAATGAAATTGGATTAACATCGCTACAGAACCTGGAATGATCTCACCAAATTTTCTGGTACATACGACAGCCATCGAAACATACTTTATTGCTCGGCACAGCTGCAATTACATCGCTATGAATTTGAATTGCGGTACAAATGAAATGGTACAACACAAAGAGAACCAAATCCTTTTGGCGCTTCTTGTGACATCTTCGATACAATGATCCACGATTTTGCTCCCACAAGCAAAGGGCACTTCCCACGGTAATAACTCCAAACATGTAAATTGGCAACCTTGGCTGAGATTCTGATGATATATGATCAGAGTGATTCATACTTCCGAACCAGCAGTATCTAAAACGTTCTGTAAAAAGCATGCCTTGGCAAAAGGATCGGTCAAAAAATGACCCAGAACTGCAATCGTTGCAGTACTACTCCTGATTTTCTCTATCCCCCTTGATACCATGCAAATGTGGTTGGCTTCTACAACAACTATGGCTCCACAATGCGAAACAGAATAAACGGCTTCGGCTATCTGCCTCGTCATCCTTTCTTGAACTTGAAGCTTGCACCCATAGAAATGAACCAAGGACTGAAAATGAGATCGATCAATCCCTTCATTTCCATCGTCGAAGTAACCAATGTGCACTACTCCATAGAACGGCAGAAGATGGTGCTCACACTGGGCACAAAATGGCAAATGAAGCTCAGAACGGATTGCTCGATGATCAGTAGCATCTCCAACTGGTTTCTCGTATACCCTTACATTATTAAGTGTAAAGTCATTCAGTTTCACATCTAGATTAGATGCTCTGAACTTCATCAGCCACTGCACGTAACGCTGAGGAGTGCCTACAAGTTCTTTCCTGAGGGGGTCCTCTCCAAGGGATAGGAGCATTGAGCTGACAGCAGAAACCATGTTAGAGGGAGTGGATACAGATTTCGGTGAAATTGCACCGTTGGTGGTGACCCTCTTGCAGTGCCCATTGCAGAGTGGAACCTCATGAGGCCTTAAAGGGCACCAAGATAGAGAGGCAGTATGGCTGTCCATCTCCATATCTATGCCCCTAAACTTAAGAAGTGCCAAAAAGTCATTCCAAAAAGAGCTGTTCTCATCCTCAAAAACTCCAGAGCGAGATGAATGTGAAGTTCTAATCCAACCTTGCAAAGTCTTGCATTTCAAGCTTTCTGGCAAAGGTATGTGCCAGCACTGCAGGGAAACAGCCACACCAGCAGGTTGTATGCTAGCATGCAATGCGTCGCAAACTTCATTAGCTAGTCTCTGAGGGTTTTGCAACCTCTTGGCAAAGACATCAGCTACTCTAGAAAGCTTGCTTAACCCAACAACCCTTCCACCGGAGGGCACATACCCAACATGGCATTGTATGCTGAATGGAAGCAAGCATGACTCACAGTATGAAAAAAGATCAATATCACGAACAACAACTTGCCCTCCAGTTCCTCCAGCAGAACCAGTCCTTTTGTCAACACCAACCTCTGGAAACAGAGCACCCTGCACAATGTCTTTTACTTTCTGCCTGTAACCTGCAAGAGTAGTTTTGCTTTTGGCGTCAAATAAGGTTCAAGAAGCAAGCGCGTTGCAGTTTAAAAAGAATAACATTTAAGACTGAGTTAAGAGCCTCAAACATCATCACTGGAAAGAACAGACAGTGCACAATAAAGGAAAGTATATCTAACCCCTTAGATTTCGCTAGTCATGGGGCAAACAGTTCCTTGCCTTGCATAATAATACCATGATAAGCTCTTCTACATATGACTTGCATGAGCAGATTACCCATGACTTTACCTAAATCTTTTTTCAGGAGTAAAACCAGCTCACGCTGGGACAACACAGCACATGCTCAACATTATCATCTTGAGATAAAAGCATAAAATGGCTCAATACAAGACTGGCACGCCAATGCCTAACATGTGAAGTGCAACACACAGAAGAAAGAATCATTATACAAACAAGAAACCAGATTCATCAGCTCCAAAGTAATGCTGAGAATTAGTAAATAATATCTGGGTGATTAAATTCTATAATACCAAAAATCTGCGGCGTCATAGTAGCTGCAGCAGAAGTGTCAATAAAAAGTTCAAACCTGTTGTATTTTCAACTATGCATAACTCAATAGCTCACTTGCCCTACCCTTGGCTAGTGTGTTCAAGGTTGCAATGTTACCCTGTTACTGGTGTGAGTACTTTTTTTGTGGATTAAGACAGTTTGAATTAAATTTAAAACAGCAGTGTTTCTTTGTAAAGAAATAGCAATAATAGAAACAACAAAGCTGAAGGATGTACCATGGCTAGCAATGGTTGGTTACAATATAATACCAGTATAGAACATCAGCGATCCTCTTTATCGTCACAAGTAGAAGATTTCTTGTTTCTGATGGAATAAGTGTGTAACGTAAAAAGAGAAAAAAGGGTATTCACTGTCCAATTGAAGCTGTCCAGAACCCATAATGAACAAAGCTTTTCTTTAAAATACTTTAACAATATCACTCGCTCTTTCATCTGTAGCCAAAAGGACATCCCAAAAAACCAAATAGAACTTAGTTTCAATTGCTCATGGCCTTTATCTAGACTATCAAACACTCACTGACTGGATTTTATTGATCTTCTTGTCATTTTTCAGCTAGCATACATCAGTCCGAGTAATTTTGAAAACAGACGAAGATTATTTTTAGAGTTTGATAAGTTTTGAAATATAGGCATAGAATAAAAGATATATCATGGTATTGATCAATTCCAAAATTCTCCAAAGACTCATGAATTGGTGTTATGGCGTTGCAAGCCATAGCATTGACAGCATATCATGGATTAGGAATATAATAATTAGTTTCCTTATTATTTGGGTTTATTTCCTTTTAGATTTATCCCATGTATTAGGGATAAGTTTGCTGTTATTAGGATAAGTTCCCTTAATATAGAGATAGGTTTCTTAGGGATTAAGTCTAGCTATCCCTATAAAAGGGACAGCATTGTATCGTTATCATTAAGCAATAAACAATTAAACAAGTCTCTAGTCTCCCCCTTCTTCCAAAGTCAGGCCTCAGAGCCTCTCTACCATATCAGGGAAGAGCTCTGCCAATGGCTAGATGAGGGCGAGCGCCCCACCCTCGGTCGTCGGACCCTTACCACAACAATTGGTAAATTCATAATAAACCATGGAGTTGTGTAAGGTGCACTGACTAAAGAACAGATATATTCACTGGAAATTAAATAAAGAGTAGTGCAAGGATTTGTACACCAGGTGTTTGAAGAATACGATAACTACCAGCTGATCACACAAAGATATCACTTGATGCTGTGCTAACTAGGAAATAATTCAAGCAAACTTCCTTTTAAAAAAAATTGAAAAAATATCTTGCAATCACTAATGGTTATAGTATGCAACAAACCAGCGGGCAATATCCAGCTATGATTCAGCTTTACATTTTAGAAATCAATCAACGAACATATATTTCTCAGTTAATCATGGCAGGGAGGAGATTGTGGGAGAAGTGCAGCTGCGATGAGAAGTAGAAGAAAATGACCTTGTAAGTAGAAGAGCTGCTGGCTGAAGTTGAGATTTAGCATACATAGCAAAGCAGTCTAGGAAGGGTCCAATAAATGGTCAAGGACTATTTGGTATTCCCTCCATTTCACTACATTTGTCCATGGTCTCGGGAGTATCTGTTTTAAAATATTTGTCTACTGAGAAAATCAATAGTGTAGTTATTTTAATGTTTCCACTATCTACCCCTACTTAAATGCTTTGGAAGAGGTTAAGTTGTTGTGCTATGTCATTTAATAGGGGCATGCATAGTCATTTGTTATTATTTTTTTCTTACATTTAGTGCTTGTCGACAAATATAGTGAAACGGATGGAGTAACATATAAGAGAAACCCCGCAGACAATTAATCCTAAATCTTAATTACACAAATTCCATGTGTTGCATCCTCTGAGACAGAGCGGACTCATAACTAAATTACAATCATAACAGTTAACTACATAATTCCCCACTGTTCCAGTCTGAGACAAAGTGGACTCAAAGCCAATATATAATCATAACAAAAACTTCATGGGCCTATTGCAAATTTGCAATACAACTGGCACACTCACACACTGGCAAGACACATCACAGGTTTATTGTAGTTATCCCCATCCAAGTCCTCTTTTTATAGTCTTGCTGCATGCTCTGGCCAATGGGCATTATGCCCACGTCAAAGCATGTTAGGTGGTCGACTGCCATATTTTCAAAAGCGCGGCTGCCAAATGCCAAAATCGAAAGCACATGGAACACACTAACAGCCCAACAGCACTATGGCAGTAATGATCACGAGTGACGAGCAAACCGATCACACCAAACCACCCACCAAACCGTTCGTCAAGTAAGGTGTTCAGACTTACGAAATGGAATTTTCGGGGAATAATTCCCGGTCAATCCCTACCCATCCTTCTGAGATCGAAACAATACCACACGTATTCAAATATGCAACACGGCGTCGATCCACTTTTACCAGGTTTGGTGCCGGACAAAGCTCTCTAGTCTCTAGATACCGCGGCGCGTAGCTTACAGATCACAGATCGAAAACCATAGATAGAACACAACCAGATACGATTACGAACGGATCCACGAGCTCTGGAGACGGGAGAGGATTCGCTGCCATACCTCGGGTGCCGTCGCGGAAGGCCTTGGCGACGCGCTTGGGCGTCCTGCGCAGTCCCTCGCGGCACTCGTCCTCGCCGAGCCCCACCAGCAGCGCGCGCACCGACGGCTCCATGGCGTCGGCAGGCGCCTCGAGCTCGACGAGATCATCCTCCTCGTCGCACTCGCACTCGCACGTGGCGGCCAAGGCGGCAACGGCGAGGTGCGCCTCCTCGAGCGCTCCCATGGCAGCGGTGTCTGCCCACGAGCTATTATTAGGCGGCGGCCGCAAAAGATAGTAAAGAGGACACGGGAGAGGAAATGAAATCTTTGGGCTTTGGAGAAATATAAAAAAGTGGGGTGGAGAGACAGAGAGGGGATGGGAGTGGATGGATGCCCACCGCGCGCCTCGAGATGTGCCATGTGTGGATCGCCGCCTCCGCCTCCTTCCAACGCCTCCGGAATTTTGGAACTGGGCCGAATTTCAAGTGTCCTTTGCCCAAAAACGGGAGGCGACGTGGGGATTTATAGGGGGAAGGTGGGCTTCCAGATGAAGGGTACGGGCCGCTATAATATGGATGAGCTGTACGGCCGGGTGTCAGAGAGCGCTGGCCCAGCTTAGTAAAAAAGTGCGGGTCAGCCGGTCAGGTCGCCGTCTCGTGCTCCGCATGGCGAGGTGGGTGGCGGGGCAGTCTCATGCTACGTATGGGGTTGAACCGTGGAAGCTCCGACGGTAGGGCCGGGGGTACGAGGAGCCGTGTGAGTAGGTGGCCTATTTGGTAGCATTTGGTTGAGTTAATAAAGGTAGATGAATAATGTCGGATCCGGAAACTTATCAAGTCCCGAGCTAAAATCTAATATACTAAAATATTTTCTAAAAAAGTTAGGCACACCAAACTATGAAAAGGAACACAAATACAATTTTACAATGAATTGAAGGAAATAGCTCAAAATTTAGTGGCCCACAATTCAAAAATACAATAGTGTTTCACGAGCCGATGAATATTGAGCGATTATATCGTTGTTGGTAATAATGTTGATGGTTTGCTCCTCCACTGCGTACCTAGGACGGTCTCTTCCACATCTTCCACAGAGTTCTACAAGGAGTACTATGAAGATTACATGAACTAGGAAGGCATTTTCTCAAATGATTGCATATGGCATGCCGAATGATCCAAGTTATTTTATTTTCACTGCAATAGTTTATTTGTTTCTTAAACCCTTAAGGTATAGTTGTGTAGACTTTGACCATAAGGTCCATTGTTATTATTCAATAGTAATTTGCTACTTTCTTAGTTAATTCATTGTATGTGATGTTATTCCATCTATTTTGTCACTATATGCACTAGCGTGATCTTGAACAAGTATAGGAAACACAAATGGTTTTGGATTTTGAAAATCTGGGTCCCTCGGTGGGTCCCACCATGTGTGTTTTTCGGAAGGCCCACCATGTGTATTTAATTCCTTTGATGCCTATTCCTCTTCCATCTTTATCCCTTTGTGACTTCCCATTCGTCTCTCATGGACACATCCTTAGCAGTCATGATGGAGCACTCCAAGCGAGGCAAGGCTCTTGGACTTTAGTTGTTGTTGAGGTCCGAGTAGGACCAAATAAGCTTTGACCAGGTGTCGGTGTATTTCACCGGACTGGACCTTGTCAGCGGACAGGGTATCTCTCAAGAATGGAGGTTAGGGTTCGGTAGAGGGCGTCTTCGCGGTCGAAAACCCTAATGACTCTCGCACGAGGGATCCTAGGGATCAACAGATCAAAGAACACAGCGATTTACCCAGGTTCAGGCCCCTAGTGTGGGTAACAACCCTACGTCCTATTGTAAGTTCAACCTTCATTAATTGTGGTTTTGGTGTTAATGACAAATCTAATCTATTGTTAATGACAAATCCTATATTAAGTTTATCCCCTAAATGCGATATTGTTATTAATGACATATCTTATATCGAGACTAACATGTTTGTTTAGAATATCCTTGATTAGTCTCATCGCATGGAAAAATGGAAAACCCGAGGTATGTATGCATATTCATTATAATATTAGTTGCATACTTTGGAGTCAAGTTAAAGTATGAATATCCCCGTTGTATTAACCACTAAATGTGCATCATATTCCCAATCCATATATTACATGGATGCACATATTTAGGGGGAGTTCGCACTTTAACTTGAAGAATCAATTTAAATGATAATTTAAATTGAGTTCATTCGTCTAGTTAATCATTAAAGAACGCTTCATCATGTGTCGATGGTGTTCCATGATTAATTGAGGACAAATGAATAGTTCTTAAGTATAATAAAGCATGAGTTGCATTATTGTACTTGAGACACAATTAAATCATTTCTATTGATTTAGGGTTGTGCTCAATTGATCTAGTGGCATCCATTATGTGTTAATGGAGTGCAAGATATGATTGAGACAACCATGCATCTTGGACTAACAAGTTTCATGAGTTATGTTTGAGTTAGGTCCAAAGATGGATGAAAACGGGACTTGGACGGCATCATGAGTTGATGAACGTCAAGGATGGATCCCGAAGAAAAGAAGAGTGATGATCCCGGGGGAGTATCAAAGTGTTGATCATGAAGACCCCAAAGGGGATTGCTTGCGCGGCGGCGAAGGTATAACTAGATAGGCTAAGGACTTTGTAGTCTTTGAGTCTAGTTCTTTTATCGCCGTACTATTAAGAGGGGTTGCCTCTTCGCTTGAGTTTCATCATGTGTTGATGATCTCATTCCGCGTTCACTCGAGCTCAAACCATTTGGATTTGGTTTTTGCATAAGGGTTAACCATTTGGCATGTGTTGCAAATGGGTAAAGCTTATGCTTGGTTGCTTTGCATTATGCTCTGATTTGCATGTGTTGCAAAGATGAAAGAGTATATGCATTTGGTTTTCGCATTATGCTTTGATTTGCATGTGTTGCAAATAGGATAAGCTAATGCGTTGGTTTTTGCGTGAAGTTCACTTTTGCATGTGTTGCATTAGTTGAAGCTTCACGTTTTGGTTCGAAACAAATCCTTCTTTATAAACCGTGTGGTTGCTTGGAGCTAAGTTTTGCATGTGTTGCAAAAGGAGAGAGCTCAAGCACTAATTTGGTATTTGTGGTTGTGTATGTGCTAGAGGCTCGCATGTGTTGTGAGTAGAGAGCACATATGCTTGATTTGGTGTTTGTGTGTTCGTATGGAGCTAGAGGCTTGCATGTGTTGCAAATAGAGAGCTCATACGGTTGAATTGGTTTTGGTATGATCGTTTTGGTGTTGCATGGAACTAGAGAATTGCATGTGTTGCAATTAGAGAGTTCATGCATCTTGATTTGCGTTGCTTGGAGCTAGACTTTTGCATGTGTTGCAAAGAGTAGTGCTCAAGCATGATATTGGTTTATCGTGTTATTTGCAGTTCGTTGTGCGAATAAACTGAGGTTTATGAGTCCGGAATCCCGAGAGCATGTGAGTGGGGCTTGCAACGGGTGTTGGCAAGTTGACCGGGTCTTGTGTTGACCTTCACATGGCTAGGGGGATTAATCTCATAAACTCGAGTTTGATTTGCTAATCGTTTTGCAAATAGATCTTGAGTTGTTTGGCGAAATGTGTTTTCGTCATTTGGAGTTGATTGCGGTTGTGCAAATGTGTTTTGCAAATGGCGTTGGAGTTATGTGTGTCGATCCTAGAGCATGTGTTGGCATTTGCAAATGTGTTTTGCAAAGTGTCGGGATCATGTGTTGATCCTTACATGGCTAGAGGGTTGAACGCGTAAGTTCGGTGTTGATTCTTGAATGCGTTTTACTTATCCATTTGAATTCTTTGAGCATGGTTTAAATTGGTGCAAATGTGTTTTGCGGGTAAATGATCATGTGTTGATCATCCTTGAGGCTCAAAGAATTGCATTTGGTTTTCCGGAGAATTATTTGGAAGAATCTGGAGTTTTTCTCGAGGCGGTGCAACTTTGGTGATGGGCCAGTTGAGCCGGAAGTGGGCTTGGTCGGGCCCGGCGGTAGCATGATCGGACGGCCCTAGGGCTCGTCTTGGCGGTGTGGCCGACCAGAGTGGGCGGTGTGACGCTTCGGGTCCTGCAGTGTGACCGGTGCCTCTCGCCGGGTGCTGCGGCGGTGCGGCCTGCAAGACGGCGGTGCCAGCAAGCAGCTAGGTGAGGCGGGGACCGGCCGGTCCGTCGAGACCCGGCCGGCGTCGGACCGCCCGATCTGGCGTGTTATTTCGATGGCGCTTGTTTTCTTGCTTTACTGGCGGTTGGGCGGGCGAAGGTCGGTGTGGCCGGCCGTGATCGCGGCCGGCCGTAAGGCGATCAGCCGTGATAACCGTGCAGCAATCCAATTCGACCGTTGCTCTGTGATGATGCGTTGACGCGGAGAGGCCGGTCCGGCCGGTTGTCTTTTGCGGAATTTGCCCCCAACGGCTAGTTTCTTTGGTGGAGGTTATAAATACCCCTTGGGGGCAGAAGCGATGTTGATCTTGTGTGGGAGGTGTGTGTGCATGTGTTGCTCTCCTCTCTTTGGTTCTTGAGCATAAGAGTGGCCCAATTGCATTTGTTGCAATTAGGGAGTGGATTGTGAGCCTCTTGTGCATGTGTTGCACTTGAGGAGGCCTTGTGCATGTGTTGCACTTGGTGATCACCGAGGCGCATTCGTTGTGCGGTGAAGTTCGTGCGGAGGGCGGCTTGTTACTCTTGGAGGTTGCCGACTCCTAGGCTGGCAGAGGCGTCGTCTTGCGCGGAGCTCTCAATGTGTGAAGCCCCGTGAAGTTTGTGGACTAATAGATATCATAGACAAACTAATAGAGCGAATAGGCATTATAACAAATCGAAATATCTAGCCTACACATGCTAGCTATATGATGTATAGACTCAAGCACAATAACGGCATGCTATGTAGCCCAACAACAAAAACTAATTGTATCATAAATATAATGTGAAGTCAATAGCAAGTATAGATTGTCCAACAAAGGTTAGTGAATGTTGTCAGATCAAAAATGGTAAGCATGATATCGAATCATCTGCTTTTCAAAGTAAGTAGCACAGAACTAACAAAATATTTTGTTTATTTAATTTGTCCAAATGGTGTCTTGTAGAGGTGTAGACCCTGTTAATTTGCATCCCCGTTCTTAACGAAAATAGAGAGAACAAAAACGAAAGAAGAAACTCTGTAACTGTAAGAGTAACAACAGAGCTTGGGTTACTTCTACCATTCCATTGAACAAGATGTATTCAACTCTAAATTTGTTTATAAAGCTTATACTGAAAGCAGTGCAAGTACTAATACCACACAGGTCCTTCTACAAATATATTGATTATTCAAATGTTTCACCTTGATTCATTAAGTAAACACAAAGGCACCTCTGAACATGGAAAAAGAAGGAAACAATAACTGGGATTTGAATTCACGTCTCCCACAGAAATAAACAAAACTATGTTAACAATTCCAGAGAATCATTTCTTACACTTTTAAATACAAGCAGAGGATCACAATTGGGAGAAACAATGGTACATAGCAGATGAGTAAACACCGGATGAGATCCTACAAGAAGCTCTTACAGGCGTATGGTCTCAGTGGTGCAGATCGCACGACGATCGAACCAAACAAATCTTGTTACCTTCCCAATCATCGTTAGGGACCATGCATCCTACGGCTTCAACAAACTATTGGCAAAAATTCAAGAAATATGATGGTTCTTGGTACTTCAAAGGTACCGAATTGTCACCGACCTAGATCCAAGCATGTTTATTATCCTGAACTCTGAATAATTATGAGGAACATTCATTTCTTGCAGGTAGAGATTTCACTAACAAGATCAAACGTGTAGGTGCATACGTGTAGGCCATGCACACATGCAGTCACACATGCACATGTAAAAACATAAAGCGAAAAGCTCACACCAACCCATCACACAGAGACACATTTCAGTGAAAAGAAAGAAAGAAATCCTTCATACACAATAAAAAAGTCAATTCTGATATTCTGTAGCTCTTTCATTTTCTACTTGCTAGGCCGCAGGAGAGTTTTAGGATTCTAATAATAAGTATGTATCTCATTTGCACATTTAAAAATTGAATCATTCATGATTTCTAATGGTTTTAAACATATAATAATATACTTGTTAAATGCAGTTCATACCTCCAATCCTCGAAGAACCCAGATAATATTTTTAAGGGAACCATGAAGCCCTACTTTTCCTTTAAATGATACCATCTCTTTTAGATGCAAGCAGAAGTAAAAAATTCTAATGGCATGTGCAGAGCTCTTCTCTTTGGAATCAGCATGCATCCTAACTCCTTGGAGAAATTAAGCATCGCATCAAATAATAAATTACTTATGTTATCTAAGAACATGGTCACTATTATTCTTATATCAACCAATTGATGCCATCTTGCAGGCCATAATTCATGTCAGTTTGAGCTGGTACCCTGAACCCCTTGTATGCTGATTGGCAAAGCATGAAAGGAACAAAACTAATTTGGTAAGAATCTCAAGAACTGCATTATATTATGTGAGATGAGATGCAGCAACAGTCTAAAACAGATATATCTGTTACAGTAAAAGATAAGCATAGATAAGGATGGAACTGACTCTAAATGATGCATATGCATCTCTCAAAATTACATGGGTAAAACAGATACGTTCATTTAAAAAGACAGGTGTAATTCTCAAGAGGAATATATAATCAGACAGTTAACAAAAGCAGTTAAAACTAAAAGGCATAATCTGGAAGCATATTTAGATATGGGAATGTTTATACCATTGTAGTTCAATAGACAAAATAGAATACTGCAATGATAAAAATTGGAATGTTCTGTATAATGTGACCCAGGCTGTTCACCTTACATGTGTGTCAAGCCAGGGAAATAGGATGTACCTTAGTATCTAAAAGGTTTTCCAGTTCGGAGAGCTGATTTTCACAATCCATATAAGAAGAGCCACTTGCATAGATGATCAAGAAAATATCAAATCATCAGAAAAGATTTACGAAGCGAAGAGACCAAATCAAATCTATGTTAGAAAACAGGGGAAATGACAAAAATATTGACATTCATGAAATCTATGGCAGAAGTTAGGATGCAGGCTGTGGTCATATGAATATCCTCAGATATGTGCAGGTAAAGTGATAGTATCTGATAGTATTTGACATGGTAACATCGTTCCTCATATGAATATCCTCAGATATGTGCTACTTCATTTGGATCCATAGCGTGAGCACCTCCATTTGACGTGGTAACATTGTCCTTCATCTGAATATCCCCATATGGTTATGTAGTAGCATTACCAGTTTTATCACCTTGTAAAGCTGAAGTCCACCCACTCAGTTTGTCAAGATGATTCCACACACTGAGGAATGCCTTATTTTCATTTTAGCAAGATCAAAAGCAATTTGAAAAGCAAGGAGCATCATCCTGAAGGATAAACACATGGTTTTATGCAAAAACTGAGTTAATCATTTATTAATGATGTAGAATAAACTAATTTCTTTTTTTTTGAACGAATGCATACCTTGCTTCCAGAAAGAAGTTGTCCAAGATATTTCCAATAGTATCAGGCTCACCCAAAAACAGTATACACCGTCAAATGTTAAATAATTCAGATTTGACAATGTCTGGTATATTTTGATAAGACATCGTAGAATCTGGAAAGATAAAAACATGAAGTTTTGGTGTCATTTGATGATATTCTTAAATACTATGAGCAGTAGTTGTTGTATGACAATAACAAAAGGTATTTCTAAGAAATTAGGCAATAGGTAGACTTTATAATTCCAATCTACCACATCATGCCCTTACCTCGCAACGATATTCACAATGGTTAACATATTGATGAGATAGATTGATGCAATAAGAAAGAACATCAAAACTAAGTAACCATCAATCTGTCTGTCCTATAAACTACTTCTTGAACACATGACTAAGATTCTAAAGCAAAAATTGTAGGTAGTATGCACTATAGTGTTTTTAGTATAAGATACATAAGCGATTGCAATGGCAAACTATTTAGTTAACATGAGCCAAAAAGGGTCACTATCTCTACTCTTGCCAAGTGAAGCATTCGTGCTCATCATATTCCAAATCCTCTAATTATGAATGTGTTCCTACGCTGTATGATATAGAAAGAAAAGAAGAATGAGTAATCCTGTGCGATCTCGCATCTTTTCAGTAGGCTCTTCGAGCTGCTTGCTCCGGCGATTGCCATCCTTGATTTTGTCCAGTCTATGGAACCCATTGCTGCAGACAAATCGTTAATCAATTAATTTAGCTGGGCAACACTGGAGAGGATCTCTGACCCCTTTTCTCAGTCACATTATACGATTATTTATATATATATAGATCAAAAAACACAATGGTGGAGACCTCAAAGAATGATTTCCTACAGGTCATCAATTTGTTCCCCGAACTTGTATTCAACACGCAAAATCACAGGAAGAAAAAGGAGATCTACTAAGCATTCTCGCATAACACATCCAAATTCAAATAAGAAAAAAGGATGGATTTCTTGAGCTTACTGCAATGTGCGGAAGATATCGCTGATCTGACTGTCGATCTCGGCAAGCTCCTCGTTGACTGATGCCAAATCCATCTCCTCCTCCGCAACAACCACACTAAAAAACAAACCCCACAACAGAAAAGAAAATCCAAACAAAAAGAATCCTCGAGGGCCAAACCAAACCCCACAACGGCCGGATTGATGGGGACAACTTGAGGGGGAGCAATGCGGATCCGGCGGGGACTGCAATCGTCAGGTGCAGATCGAGAGGGATCGATTCTATACCCAGGGCGGTGATCCCCTCCACCTTCCGATGAAATACGGCACATAACGAAGAACCACATACCTGATGAACACGAAGCTCCCAGTAACCATACGCAATTAGTACGTGAACCAACACGGGACGTGGCGAGGACGATGAATCGGAGGCTCCCTCCTGCGAGCAAAGGCATCCTAGCGATGTGCGAGGGTGTAGGGGATGTGAGGAGCTAACCAGATCAGCGACTGAGGACAGATCAAGGGCGACGGCTTGGTTCAGGGCGAGCCGGGGTCGGGATGGGATGAGAGCGAGGAGAAGAGGCAAGGCGCATGGGAGGCGACAGCGGGCGAGCGGAGGCGAGGAAGTCATGTGAGAGGGCAAAAGCGCCGAGAAGCAGGAGGAGAACTGTGGGGACCGAGAGTAAGAAGCGGAGAATCGGTGAAGAACGAACGTCCGCAGAATCGGCGACGGAGGAAGAACCAAATGGGCACCGACAAAGGACGGAACCAGACTCAAGTGACAAAGCGAAATCGAGGCCATGCAGAAGAATAAGATACTGGAGGGCCTCGAGAGAAACCCAATACAGCATCTGACAGTGCCTCGAGAGCACCCGAAATCTTCCACGCTTAATAGATAAGTTATTTGCTACCTTTTCTCTTAAAGCTTAGAGTTACTATACAATATTTATTTTTTAAATCTTCGAGTTGGTACATGCTTTCAATTGGAGTTTCTATCTGCTTTTTTGAAGTTTTGAGTTGCTACACAATTTCAACTAAAGTACCGTAGGAGAATATTGTGATAGGGCTTGTCGCCAAATCAATCTAAGCATGTGGGTATATTTATGTAAAAAAAAATTCCGTGGTATATTTTTGATTTTTTTTAAAATGTATTATTAAAAAAATAATCCGCGTGTTAGATGCTTCCCTTGAATAAGGGTATGTTTGGTTTGTACCCCATCAAAGTAAAGTTGGCTTGCCAAATTTTTTGTGAACGTTTTGGCCATCACCAACTTGTTCAAAGTTTTAGCAAGAAATGTATGGGATATAACAAAAAGCTATGGCTATGTTAAAAATTAGCAATTATCTAAACAAAAGCCAAATTCTTAAATATTACAATTATCGAGGCAAGTCGGGGCACAAATTAAACACAGTGAAACCGAGCACGGCAGAGCTTGCGGGCGGCCCCATAAGAAATCTAAGGCCTTGTTTGGAGGGGTTTCAAGCCAACTTCAACTTCTGAAAAAGCTAGCAAACCCTCCAAATAGCTCAACTTTTAAACGATTTTTGGCATAATCTAGAAGTCATATATAAAAGCTGAAAGCTAGATTGAATCTGATTTTGTATCTTATTATTAAAAAATTAACTATTTATTAAATAATCTCTTATAAAAAATTACACCTATTTTTTAACCAAAATACTTAAAAAACCAGCTTTTTCATAAAAATCACAGCTGCCAAACAAATCCTAAAACCGTTGGCGTGCGTGCCTCACCCAATCAAAATCCTCGCCCCACCTGAGCAGCCAAGTTAGCTATACCCATCACATCGCTCGAACAGGAGTACCCACCTCAACCGACAAGACGACCCCACAAAATGGGTAGACCACACGTCAGTACCTCATTAACTAATCAAAGTGCTACTCACCCATGTCGGCCTTAATTAAAACCAATGGCTCCTCAGGTCCTTGATAAATTCCCAATGACATGTGGCCCATCAGCCAATCGGACCCACAAGTCATGGTCAGGGTTGATAGTGCAGAAATATCTCCAGGTTCTCTATAATTAGCCGCTGCACTAGCCGAGCCTACTGTACCATATATCCCCACCGCGACCACCAGCAGCAGCACATAAATAACAGCAGGAAAAGGTTTCAGTCTGGGGTATATCGCTTAATTTCAAATCTCTGCTTCCTTGCTTACCCTTTCCGCTTCCTCCCACCAAATCTAGGGTTTCCGATCGGAGTCGTCAGCCGCCGGCGCCACCTCCAGCGATAATGTCGGCCAGCGCCGAGCCCGAGAAGGTCTCCGCCGTCGCCTCCTCCGCCGAGGGCGAGGAGAAGCCGGAGGCCAGGGATGGAGGCTCCGGCGGGGAGCTGCTGTACTGCGGCGCTACGTGCTTTGACACCATTGGCCGGAAGGTGGCGGGCGGGGTGCAAGGCAATCTGGTGTCGCCGACGCGGATGCGGCCGCTCGTCGGCGTGGACATCCGCTTCGTTGCCTCCGGCTGCAGTGAGTTCCTTCATCCTTCTCTAGTCCTCTTCGTTTGAGATGGTGTCCTAGTTTGTGGAGGGAAGGGAACTGTTCTGGCGGCAATTTGTACATAGAAATGTTTGAACTAGTGGACGATTAGAGTTGTGTGGGTGAGACGAGGGCAAATCTAATTGGACTCTGGTCCTAGTTTGAAGTTCGTGGGTGCTTCGAGTGGTCAGATGAACTCATGTTGAAATGGTGCCATTCTGTCTGATTTTAGCCACTCGATGCTGGAAATGGTGTCGTAAGACCTGAGAAATAGGATTTTTCAGTACACCCTTAATGGTTCCAGTGCGAGAGCACTGGTTAATTGGAATTTTGTGTTGGGCACGTGCTCTGTAATTGGAATTAGTTACCTATTTAATGGTTCGAATGCTATGTAATTAGTTATCTAACTGATTTTGCCATTAGATCCGCTGGGTTAGTTTACACTTTACAAATTACAATCATGCTAAAAATCAAAGAGTAGTGCTAGTTATAATGTTTAAGCTTGTTGGGGACACCCCATGTAAGGGACTATTTGAATTAATTGAAAAATTGGATAGTAATTGGTAAGGACAGTCTAGCTGGTAGAATACTGTGATAGTACAATATCAACTTCTCCAGGCAGATTAGTTAAAAGAAGAACAAAGCAATAATGCAAGAAAGCAAGAGGAACCAAGGAAGTAAAAACTCCTCCATGCCTCTGCCTTTTATTAATAGGGTTAATTGGATATATGCCACTGTAGGAACCGCTTATTCGAGATTTGCCATCGTTCCTTTGCTTTTTCGAACGATGCCATTATGAAACCGTGCTTATTCGAAATATGCCACTGCTCACGACACGTGTCCCGTCCGGTCAAACCGAGCGCACGACTCAGCCCATTCGGACGATGTTGCCCTCCGCCTAAAGTCTTGTCGAATTTCAGAGAAATCTCCAAAGAAGATCTGAAGCTAAGATTTTTACCTTGGTGACCGAGATCCTCATCTACCTCTGGTAAAAATATAAAAATTGAAACTTTTGGAAATTCAAAATAGAAAACAAATAAAGTTGAAAATAGCAATGCCAAATTTTTTAAATTAAAATATAAAAGATAAAAATTTTAAAACTTTATATAAGATTAATAATACTATTTCAGATCTTGATAAAAATTTTCATAAAATATTAATACCATTTTAGCCTTAAATTAAATATAAAACAAAATAGACGGAGGGGCAAAATCGTCCGAATGGGCTGAGTCGTGACCGGACGGGACACGTGTCGCGAGCGGTGTCATATTTCGAATAAGCACGGTTTCATAATGGCATCGTTCGAAAAAGCAAAAGAACGATGGCAAATCTCGAATAAGCGGTTCCTACAATGGCATATATCCAATTAACCCTTATTAATATCACAGTTTCATCTGAAAGAGGGGTGGGGAAGAACTTTGTTATCGAGGTAATTGCCAAAGGGTACAAAATGGATTTGATCAATAGTACAAAATGCAGTTTCAGAACTAACCAGAAAATGATATATTGTGGTAATATTTTGTATTTTGTAACTTTTATATTTTATTACATTTGTTTTATCTCCATTCCAAATGTGGATACCTAGGAGGAACTAGGTATCGATTTAATTAAGAAGAAATAGGCACCCAAATCCAAACCAAAGAGGACTCGGAACGTGAGTGGTGGGGGCATACACCCACACCTCCCACCAACTGAGCTAGCTCCAATTCCTCATTTTATTGCCATTCCATTATTTCAGAATCACACTAGCAGTTGTGTACGTGCAAATACGCATCATGCCAAAAAAAAGAACAGCATAAATATATTCTGTACGTTTCGTTGGTTGCAATTTTCATGTCTTTTGAAATGATTTTATAATAAGATCTATCAAATGATGTGATGGCAGTAGACAATGGTAGTTATATAGTCAAAATTTGTTGAACATGGGCCATGGATGTAGTGGATCAATGGCTACATTTTGCTTAAACAACGCCAGAAACGGTAAAAGACCAGGACACACTTTGAATCTTTCCCATTGATTACCATCAGATGGCTACTTGGCTAGAACAAGCCACACACACAGTTTTGGGGATGCATTAGATAATAGATGTCACGACACCTCTGCCAACGATTGTCAAGGAAATCAACTAAAGGGATGCAGATTAACAAGATAATGTGAAGTAGACATGCAGGAGAATTGTTATGTGGAATAACCTAGACATGCAGGAGAATTGTTATGTGGAATAACCTATCATGCTCATTGAATTGAATTGTGACAATAGGATTCCTTATCTTACAATAATACAATAGTGCAAAACATATTGTTATGTGGAATAACCTATCATGCTCATTGAATTGAATTGAGACAACAGGATTCCTTATCTTACAATAATACGATAGTGCAAAACATCTCAGTTTGTTTATCATGCTGTGTTTCCTTTCTGTTATCCATAGTCGCAGATACTAACTTATTGATAGTATTACATACTTTGCCAATGACTATCTGTAACATATTTTCCCAGCGGCTGGTCATTGTGTTGCTTTGGATGCTGAAGGCCGTTGTTATACATGGGGTCGCAATGAGGTATAAATATGACTTGTTCAGTTGCTTTTGTTTAGCTTATTACTCAACAATATTACTTCCAAGCAGAAGGGGCAATTGGGGCATGGGGATATTCTTCAGCGCAACCTGCCGACTGTTGTTTCTGAACTATCAACGTAAGATAGTTGCCTGCAATACCAAACTCTTTCCGTGCATTTGAATTGTTTAATAACTGCATGTGATATCGCTAAATCCATGAATTGACCAGGTAATCTGGTTGAGACGAATGGTTTAAAGGTGTTAATTGTCTATTGAACAGTTGTTAATTCTGCAGATACAAAACCATTAAAGCAAGTGTTGGAAGAAATCATACAGTTGTTGTAACAGACGATGGGAAGTCATTCTCATTTGGTCACAATAAACATGGACAGTTGGGAACAGGTTCCCTAAGGAATGGTTAGTACCTTCTGCATCTTCTTTTGATCGATGCCATTATTATTTCACCAAATACCAATTTTGTGCGGAAAAAAATTCTATCTTTCCACAGTTCTGGCTATATCTACTTGCCTAATACTGCATTATCTTTTGACAAAATTTTTATGTGTGATCTGTTTGATGAGCCACTAGTGGTACGGTGTAGTATCTCGTGTGAGCCATTGCAAATTCTTAGAATTCGTGTTGAACATGACCAACATTTCAGATTTTCTTTTTACCTATGTAACAAATCATGATTGATTCACAACTCTTACCTGTTCGGGTGATAATTGTTGTGGACTAGTTTTGAGAATGTTATGGGCAACTTATTTCTACCTTTGGTTCTCACGCTGTTGTTGTTTCTTGTCCCCATGGTTTTAAAATTGCTGCAGAAATTGAGTCATCACCAGTGCCCTGTCTTGTTACTGAAGCAACTAATGCTGTATGCGGTGCTGATTTTACTGTCTGGCTGTCATCCGTCGAGGGCTCTTCTATACTGTATGTCGTGCTGAAAATATGAAAATTAAAGATCTTCAACCTCTTGATTAATATCTGCTTTGGCTGTAGTTAGTGGGTGTTGTTTGTCATTTTTTTGAGGTTGTATTTTATTCTTCTGTGCTATTCAGTACAGCAGGTCTTCCCCAATATGGTCAACTTGGGCATGGAACTGACAATGAGGTTGATTGCTAGTTTGCTACTCTAGAACACATATAACCTATTCATTGAGGTTATTATCAACACATGGTGATTTGATTTATGCTATTGCAGTACAATGTTAAAGACGCATCTGTAAAGCTAGCATATGATCCCCAGCCCCGTCCGAGGGCAATAGCTGCACTATCCGGGAAAACCATCATGAAAGTTGCATGTGGAACAAATCATACAGGTCTTTTTTTACTCTTCTTTTATTTTTCTTGTTTATTATGAGTCTTCAGGACTAACACTGATACCGACACTGTTTGTTTACTTGTATGTTGCAGTTGCAGTTGATTCAAGTGGTTATGTTTACACGTATGTTCTTTATGCATAATTTGTTTGACACAATTGCAAAATTCAAATGTTTTTGACTTGCGAGCATCTCCACTCTCTAAATATGTTGTATCAAGTCCCTTTCTATACATATAAATATGATTTCTTCATGTCCCACGTTGGTTTCTTTCTTATAACGTTACTGTTTTGTTTTGGCAGATGGGGTTTTGGTGGATATGGAAGGTAAGATATTCTTGTCATGTGTCTCACTATAATTGTGAGATAAACCAAAGTTTATTCATCCATCCACTTGCTTATTACATAGGTTGGGCCACAGAGAACAGAAGGATGAATGGCAACCTCGCCTTGTTGAAGTCTTCCAAAAGCACAATGTTCTGCCTCCCAATGCTGTTGTCTCAGCTGGTTCTGCAAGTTCTGCATGCACCGCTGGTATGATACAGCTATTTCCTTGTGCACAGAATATAATCCTTTTTTTTCTAGACTTTGGGGTACAAATTGTTAGAGGAGCTTATTATTTAGGCTCTATCATAAGAATTGCTTAGGAAAGACCAGTTTTGAGCTTGTATATGAGTTGAATACCATAAATGTGGTAAGCAGCTACAGTGTGTAATTTACCTTGTGATTTAAGGTTGTGTTCTGTTGTGTTTGTGTGGCATCTTGGTTGTATGTCTGGATGATCTGATTGTACAATTATTCATGCATCTCGGTGACATGGCAGGGAGTGGTAGAATTGGTAATGGAACTTAGCCTGTTGTATGATCATCTCTTGGCATTTTCTCTATGTATGCATACATATGCCTGTAAAACCATATCTTTCTGCCAACATTCCTGACATGTTATTATTATTTCTTAAATTGCACATCCCACACGAGTTCCCGCTTGAACAATTGTCCTAAAACTTTGTGTATATGCTGATACTATTGTTCTTGAGTTTAGTTCATTTAAAGGAAAATTTTATGTGAACATTCACTCTCAATTTCATTTTCCCCATCATACTGCCCATACATAATTTGCTATATATTTGCCTCTTTGATGATTGAAGGGGGTTGTTATAGACAGAGGATCCATATGTGGCTGAGCCATTTATATATTTTTTTCAGTAGTGCAAATCAAATGCTTTAGTAGTTATTTTGTTCCACTAAGCAATTTATAGAAGAAGCCTGTTCAAGAAAATTTGTGGTCATACTCGTATGTTTTGTGAGCATTGAATCAATTGTCCTGTTTTATAGGTGTGTTATTTTTATCACTCCATATAGGAAAATGATTCTCTAAACTTGGAAGACGTATACATGCCTTATTTTTCGAGTTATAAGATTTCTTCTTGGGTTTAGGTAGCATTGCAAAAGAGGCAAATGACATGATTCCTGAATTGTCCTATTTCCCATGTGCTTGGGTTTGTAATTAGTCTATGTCAGTTTTTGCCAGCGTGACGAAAGTTCATGTCGAATACAGCTATTTATTGCTTGTGAAAAATATTACTGATAAATCTTGCAGTCTGCTAAGGGCATTCCCAATAGTTTTTACTAAAGCTTGTTACTAGAGGAGAGAGAATGGTTAGATACTTAGGGGGTGTTTGGGACAGCTCCAGCTCCACCAAAATCTGTGGAGTTGGTGGAGCATGGTATTTCTAACTCTAGAAATTTGTGGAGCTGGAGCTGTGGGTACATTAAGAGTGTTTAGGTAGATCATCTTGTTTACATTTTAGACTAAAAATATAAACTTAATTCACTTTATTTTAGCCTATAAGTTTCAGCTCTGAGCTGGACTTGGGATCTGGAGCTCTCCCAAACAGGGCCTTAGATGGGATTTTAGATACAACTACTCCAATAGTTTGTATCTTTAGCTTTTTAGTAAAACTTGTATATAAAGGAGAGAGATGGGCCCACTAATTTCTTGATTTCCTAAAAAGGCTTGTTATTCATGCAAGTAACAAGCATCTTCTCTCTCTTTCACCTCACCAAAAAAAATGATGTGGCATGGTTTTAGTAACAAGCAAAACGGACCACATTGGGAGTGCCCTAACCAGAATGGTAGTGATTGTGTTGCAAAAATTTAGAAGTATGACACTGTTATTGATTATTGGCTATTTGGTTTGATTATTAGGTGGCGGACAATTGTACATGTGGGGAAAGTTGAAGAATACGGGCGATGACTGGATGTATCCAAAGCCAGTACTGGATTTAAGGTTCCTTTCAAACTGTCATATAACTGTAGAATACTATAATAATGATGAACAATGCCATCATCAGCCATACTTTCTGTTGTTGTTTAGCTATTGTCACAATTAAATGCCTGTTAAAATGGTGCTTTCCTAAGCTATCTGTTTAATTGATGATTGTTTTCTTCAGTGGTTGGAACATTCGTTGCATGGCTTCTGGTAACATGCACCACGTTGTTGGTGCAGATGATTCTTGCATAAGCTGGGGTCTTGCCCTCTATGGAGAACTTGGTTATGGTCCTAATGGGCAAAAGTATGTCTGTTTGAAAATGCTAATAATGTGTTAAATACTAGCTTAGCAAAGCCTTCAACAACCAAGACTTATCTTGCCAAGCATTGTTGTGCAATATATTTGTAATGTAGGTCATCTGCGAATCCAAAAAAGGTTGACATTCTTGAAGGAATGCGTGTTACAAGGTAATTACACTTAACATGCGTATGTAGTTACATCTCGTGCTAATAGTAGTCTCTATTAATTTGAGAACATTTCTGCAGTGTTGGTTGTGGATATGGACTGTCTGTGATTGTTGTGGACAGAGCAAATGTTGGTGAAAAGCTTGATCAGGTGACTGAACATGCTTATTTGCATAGGCCATTTGCTTGCTTAATGTTACAAGGATGTTAAAATTTAATGCAATGTTTTGTTTGTGATGCTAAACAATAGGAATAGGTTGGATTAATTAGCAGCTGTGCTTTCTGTACTGATATGTGGTAACACAGTTTTTTGTACTGATATGTGGTAACACAGTTTTCATTTTCTAATGCTGTATGTTCTTCTTTTGTTGGATGTTATGCATGAACTTTTGCTTTTTAACATTTTTGGGCCATCTAACCTGAAAGTTGCTATGTTGGTGGTAAATAGGCAACACTTATTCAACAACCGACCTAAGCAAATTAGTAATAGATCCAGGTGATCAATCACATAAGCATGCTAAATGTGAGGAAATAACTTTTGGGAGGTGACAGTGGAACAAAAAAGTTTTGCAAACAATGATTGGTTAACATAATTTCCATTGCCAATTTTTATAGGGAAATTCATTATCAGCTATTTTGAGGATGATCTATATGTGTTCCCAATGCATATAACATGGAATTGCCTTTCACTTATATACATCTTTTCCTCCTTTTTGTTGTCTTCATGGTTCTTGAATCCTTCAGTCATTCTATGCCATTCTTGTATTGCTTAGACTAATAATAACATGTTTCTACATCCAGCATCTGTTACTACTATGCTACCTCACAATATGGATGTGCTGTTACATTCTTTCATTACCAGCGTCCATGGCTCGTACTAATAATCTTTTGTTTTGTTTTTGTCTCAGCTGGATATTTATGATGGCGATACCTCCACTCAAGGTGTGCATTTCCTCTTATTTTGTTTTATGATGTCACTAGTAAAAGTTCATTTGTCAGTAAGCTTGAAACATTTGAACATTGGGTAAATACCATCCTAATTTTGGTTTGATCTGTTTCAAAATTAACTACTTTCCTCGATTATACTTTTTTGTATATTTGTTTTTCATATAAGATAATTAGCAATGTTGTCAAATATTTCTTCTGTGCTTAACTTTAGTTTGTAAAGTTATGTACTGACATGGTTATGGCCTTATCGGGGTAGGCTGTCCCGCATGGAGTGGTGCAAAATTGCTTAAAACAGTACTTGGGAATTGTTTTAATTTAGGAAAGTATGTATAGCAATTTCATGGCGTTCCCTAAAGCATGTTAATTTAACATGCTGTTCCACATCTACTTGGAATTTACTCAAAGACTTGCAAGTCTGGGTACAAAAAAGCATATTGGTACTTACGGGACATCACTGGGTTGAGCCAAACCATTTAGCCTGAAGACCTAGCCCAAGAGTCCAAGAGTACTTCAAAATTGACCATGTAGGCTTGTCCATTACTCCTTTATGCCAGACTGGGTCAAGTGTTAGCTCAAACTTTGCAAGTATTGGCTGAGTTTGGGTTAAAGAACCACTGTCGTCAGGAGAAAAGGAATAATCCAGCTTGATTGGTGTTAAGTATTTCGCAAGCAAACTTTGTGGCAGTCTACCCTGATGGTAGTGATGGCTGTGCCTGTTCATCATCCTAGCGCTTTTTGGAGTGGAGAGCACATCTACAAATGGTGATGTTTTCCATCTCAATGCTTTGATCTCATGAATTCGACGTTGGTTTTCTGCATTTTGGTCTTCAAAATTTCTCCCTTCCGTTGCCATTAACAGTGGATGTCAAGCACCGGAGTTTCAGATACATGAATTTTGGATCCTCTCATCATTAACTTGAACAACTTGTGCCTTGAACCTTGTTGGGCCACCCCATGGACCCTTTCCAGCAAGGTCCGTGTAGCCCATCACATGAACCATGTTGTGGTCTTGGGGCTGACTCAGCCTGGCACAGATGCCATGCTGGTTGGTATGGGACTGGGAAGCAGAACTGCAGAAGTGCGAAAAAGTAGCTGAGGGTGGGTTGTGGTGATGTGATATTTCAGAACACTAGCTTCTGTTGCACTGAATATACTTGGTTTTGTTTAGCTTATATGTTCTTTATAATTTTGGTCCATCCAGGGGCTTCACTTTCATGTCTAGTATTTTTGAAGGTCAATTTTCAAGCAAATTTTGTAATAGTAGTACACCTAAGATATTGATACTTTTATATATGTTCTAAATTTTGTAATGGTAGTACATCTAAAATATTGATTTTTATATACATCTTCCAGTGTAGCTTTTCTGTGAATCTGCAGAACCGAAATTTAGTTGGCTTACATTGAAGTTGTGTTGATTGCTAAAATGCTTTGCATATTGTTTACCATTCTGTTGTGTCCCATCTTCTCATGCATGGTTTTGAACTGTTCACTGCAGTAGAAGAGAGTGTGGAGGTGCAGGTAACCAAGAAGGCATCTGCTAGCACAAATTCCCGATCCAATAAGCGTAAGAAAAAGAAGGATATTTCCGATTCAGAAGAAGATGATGAGGAGAGAATGGAGACGATGAAAATGGAGAAGTAAAGGATGGAAAGGGTAGGCGTGGCCGCAAACCATCAAATAGAGGGAGAGGCAGGGGAGCCAAAAGTGCGACTCCAGAGCCAAAGCCATCTGGAAGGGGCAGAGGCCGCCCGAAGAAAACCGAGAGTCCTGCTCAGAAAGCTGGATGCTCGGGACGAGGTGGAAAGAGAGGAAAACGAGGAAGATCTCGGAAGTGATTTCTCAACCTTGGTAAGTCTGTTGAAATCAGATCAAGTGATATCTGACACCTGATGTGATCCAGCCCCAGCCATTCAAGAGTACTTGTGATCCTAGCAATGCTTCCTCTCTCTCTGTGACTGCTTTCTTTTTAAAAGTCTTGTTTTTCTGGATGGAGTATCCTCTGATGGAGTCTAGAGTGATTAACATGTACAACCGTATTCTTTATTGGTAATTCCGAGTGAAATCTGTTGCTCAATCGGGGCCTCAGACAGTTCATGTCAAGCACTCGATCTGCTTAGTTATTGTACTCTACACAAAGCATCAGAGAGCGCACAAGGATCTGAGACTTGATTTCTCTTGATGCTGCCAAGACAAGTACTAGATCATATGATCTTGAGCTAATCTAGGGAAATGACTCGGCAGGTTGTGCTGCCTGATTGAAGAGGGCTATTTTATGACCATCCTGTAATTGCCCTATCTTTTGCTGGTAGCAGCACCAGCACCAATCTGGGCTTAAATGTGCGGCATGAGCCTATGAACGCGGCAGGTTTGTCCTGCGCCAACTTTATTCGGTCGCAGCAGGACCAGTACGATACAGGCCCTAATTCGGCTCGCATGTACCCTCCAGACTCCAATGCGTTATTCATTTCCTCCGTGCTACTATTGGAGGGAGTTGAAAGCTAGTATTCGTAGATGTAGGTGAGGCAATGTTGAGGAGAGTATTCTTCGAATCTACTCATGATATAGGTATATTGGGTAGAGCTTTTACCATCATCGGTGCCACCCAATTACACCATCGTATTACCCTATCTCTCGGTACCTCTTGCTACTAAATGTATATTTTAGTAGCTTGTAAGATGGTAAAAAGTTTCAATTGTTTAGTGTGCCGACTGAACCACTGCTCGGCTTGACCAGCTAGCGTGAGCTTGGTCCCTGTCAACACGCTGACTTCCTGCTCCAAATTAAACTGAACAGCTAATTACTGGCATTCGATTTTAGTAGCGGCTGGACATCTATATATACACAGAGTGGTAGTAGTGTAGTAACATGCAGTGTCCTTCCTTCGCCATGATAATCCATTATTCATATGCCCTAAGTGCCACCCATTGGATGCTTCTTGCGAGGACGACGACAAGATGACACTAGCATGGACGAGAGGACACATCCCGACGATGCCACTTCACAAGGCTGCATGTGCCTAGTTCCATAACAGCAGCATGCAATGTAACTAGCATGTGGGCGTGTATCAACTGCCAAGATATCCGAGAACACGATTGACCACAAGCTGTAGATATTCCCAGTTGCGGCTGCGATTGTCAATGATCACGCGTGGGTTGGATTTGGTGATTGGTTTTGGAGCTTTATTACTAGTACTGCATGTTACTGGTATAGGTAAAATTGTCCGTATGCTTAGCATTACTGGTATAGGTAAAATTGTCCGTATGCTTAGCATAAGTACATATATTAACCAATTGGCCTTATGGGGAACTGATAACTTTTGAACGAGCTATAAGTTGACCTAGCCGATTTGCAGTAGCCAGGAGCCCACGACAGCAGTGGACACTGGACAGAAACAGCGGCAACGGTGGCGCGGAGAGGCAAAAGCAAGTTAATTAGCAACAGGAGTAACGTGTCGCGATGAAGACGACGGCGACGGCACGGCGAGGCGTGAGTTTGCTGTGTGACCACGGTTGCCGCCGCGGTCTGGCCACCACTGCCTCACCCCACTCTGCTACCATGATATCACTGCTCCTATCGCCGTTATCTTGTCGCTTCGTGCGTGCGTGGGGAACTGGGGATTGAGACTTGAGAGTACGGGATGCGGATGATAAAACGGTGATAAAAGAGAAACTAAATGAAGAAGAACATCAAGAGAAATAAAAAAGAAAGGCAAACAACGCAAGATCGGCAAGATTCTCTTTAACTCGTCGTATAAATAATTTTGCGGCTATCTTATCTTAATCAACCTTATATATATGTTGATAGGCTTTAGGCTACAATCTGTCCTCCAGTAGGCAAGACTCATCAGTCATGTCAAGACATAGTGTAGTATGCTTAATCTCACCCGTCTGCCTACCACATTCCAGCCTGTATGAGCAACTTCTCTGGAGTTCTAGGGGTAGTTTATCAGACTGGATGTGTTGTCAAAGAATTAGGTGGCGCGGGTAGGAAACAGAGGAAGATTGCGCTCTCTTAGCTAACAGGAAAAACAAAGAATGGAAATTGGTTGCATACCACCAATTAGGTGAAGTCTCCTTTTCCTTGTGCTAGTTATTAAGGCAAAGTTGGGATTAGAGCCACTCAGCTAACCCTTGTCATTTTCAGTTTTCCCCTCTCTTTAAGATTCCTAGCTGCTAAGTTATCTTGTCATTGTTGTTTCCTCATCCAAGTCTACGATTCCCTTGCCATATAACGGGCAAAGATTAGCATTGGTTGGGTTAGGAACTTAGGATTGCATTCAATTGTCCCATCGACGTGCAGCACCTGAAAACCAATATATCTTTGTTATGTGGTGCCATATACCGTCCTTTATCGTCATTGAAATATGCACCATAGTTACTGGCATTCATGGTTTTAATGAAGAGAATATTAGACTGGACAGGGGTCATGGGGTGATGAAGGAGGATGCATGTAAAATGAGAAACAGAGAAAGAGATGTTTTTACCTTCTAGAGTAAAAAATGCTAACGTGTAGCTCACTTATTTCGATGTGTTAATTTCATGAAAAATGCATGGAGACTATAATTATTCTCCTACATACATAAGATGCCCAATAGCTCTCTAAACAGTTAGCTAGCATGCACAAACACTCGACCTAAAGCTGTTCTCTACCAGTAGATTTTCCTGACTAACTGGCAAATCTGATTTGAAATCGAAGTCCGACCTCTCCTTAACTATTTTTTACCCTTTCTTTCTGTTAAGACTTCATTTCTGTTCAGAATTTCTTCTTAAGACTTCATTATTTTTTTTACAAAATCCTGATATGACCTTTAATTTATGAATAATTCATGACATAACATATCATAGCAATTGGAATTTCCTTCTGGCCCCACGTTCAGGAAGACATGGTAGGTAGACATCCCAGATTAGCATCATCTGCCCGTTCAACAAATGACAAGGCAACCCTTATCATCTCGTTGCATTTGTATAGGATTAACATTGCTATCCAACCATTGGCAACAAGGATCCAGATTGATGCATTGTACTACGTACAGCTCGTTAGATTAGGATGGGGATTAGCGCTCCCACCCACCCACCCCCCCGGCCCCACGCGGCACCAATCATAAAACCGTTTATGCATGGGCATCGTTAATTATAGTCTTAATCACAGTTATGTCGATTATGGAAATGTTGTACCAATTCTTAAGCATAGCTGAATAAGAAAAGGAAATCAAACTGTTTATTTTCTTTTTTGTTCTTCTTTTTGCGTCACTCATAATTGTTTTTAAGGTTTGTGTCAATCTATCTATTCCCTGCAATTTCAGGAAGAATTAATTCTTCAAGACTTTTTTCAGGAAGTATTGAAGAGTTATGGAGCTAAGGATGTTCTATGACAACAATAATTATTCAGAGGCATGTATTATGTGCTACTACTGTCCAAATGGTTGGACCTAATAATTAGGGTTAACCCATTGGATCTCATTCTCAGATGGCACGCAGTCTCCAGTCCCCTCTCGGATGGCCTGTGCCCTCAAACTTGCTCTTTTTCGTCCACAAGTAACATGGAGTAGCCTATCACTGCCTTCCAACTCTCGGACAGTGACCTTGGCCCCTAATTAATCACCCTCGAATACAATAAATAGGTAATCACAATAAATCCTAACCTAATACCCGATCTGGAGATTTGAGCTGGTACTACATGATATGCTGTTTCTGTTCCTCCAATCACTGTTGTCTGCTTCTGAAACAAGCAACTAATTGCAGCGAGCAAAGAGAAAAGAAAGGGGAGAGAAAGGTGTTGTTGCTCCTTTGTGTCGGGCATGATTTTTGTTATCCATGGAAGATATGCTTGCTACTTTCTTGCTTTTGTGTGTATAAGAAATGGGGAAGAAAATGAGGGAACAATCACCTTTTCCTTCTTTCTTTCTTGCATTAGCTGACCATTACACACTTTACTATAACTAACCACTGAAACATCTGATCTGATCCAAATCACAAGAAGTGTTCCCCATCTACTTGCTACGTATTCCAGTTCTTCCTGTCAATCTTTCTCTAATTTTTGCGCTGCTTAAAATCTCCATTTCTAGGCAATGCTATTGCGCTAGGGTGGAGCTGCCTAATACTATCAGGTAGAACATATCAATCTGGTGAAATTAATATAATTGCCACTACATATGCGTGCATGGTCAGAACAAGTGTTGACTTGCTAAGATCAGGTACGAAACTAATAAATATTATGATCAAAACAAAAGCTACGTACTGCCACTCCAGAATGATGGCTACTTTTAGATTTTGGTCCTCTCGCTGTAGAGTATTGTGCTGCTGATCTACTTACTTGGTCCGGTTGGTCGATCTTTTTCCACAGGCCTTTAATTAGTTCAAGCATCATTGCTGCCAAAGAGCACCTTGGTGTTTGGACGGTGCAAGCTTTATTCTGCTATCTCTATGGTTTTAATGCATCCGATGTCTGGTTAATTAGGTTCCTGCCTGCAGGGCCAATGCCAATGCTTTGCCCGCTGTCAGCGAAGTAATTAGAGTGCGCTTAGTTTTTTTTTCCCGACAGGAAGAGGAGGATGCTTAACTGAAAATGGGTCTAGTACTAACTGAATATTGATACGAAGGAGAGGGCGTTTCAGCCAGGAGTAAGAGCCCTTAGGGGTACCACTGCACGTGGCTGTAACGTGCGCGGAGGAGCCCAGCCGAATCCGAGCGGGTGCTGTCGCGCCACGTGTCCATGTGGGATCGTAAGGCTGGCACGTGCCTGGTGGTGTCGAGCAGTAGCACCCCTCCCCCTCGTTACCGCACGTGGCCCACTTTGTTTCGGTCACAATGATATGTACACCCAACGAAACGGTTCCTGTGCAGTAGCAGTCGTCAGCCATCAGTACCTTTTAATAATAGAAATGAACGGTTTAGGTTGCGGTGTTAAAATCAGTGTTAACTATAGTCACGCTACCATTCAAAAATCTATTAGCAGGAATTAGCAGAGCTAAACCAGCTAATGAGATAACAATTAATTTAAGTAAGAAATTTAACCTTTACAATTTGCAAGTTATTAATTTTTCTGTTTGGATCCATTTTACCTAATTTTAAGAAATTTAACTATTAATAGCTTAATGGATCCAAACACGCCTCACAAGCCTATGTAAAAAACATTTCGAAAAGAAAAAAAAACTCCCCCCTAAAACTTCACCATCACGTTCTCGGTCCGATTTAGGTGCGGAACCAGGATTAAAGAAAAACGTGCAGCAGCACTCGTGCATGACATACAGCTCGTGAGAGCGATGAGTCGTCTACCGCTCCCAGTGAACAGCGAGGCGGTGCTGCTGGTGGCGCGGTTCTCTTCCAGCCTGCGCAGTGGCGCATCACGTGAAATGCCAACCAACCACGGGCCCCCGCCGCCCATCTCGCGGCCAAGCCCTCCACCACGCGCAACTCTCCTCAGTCCCCTAACCCCAACGCCAACACTTTCTCGTGCTCACCCCACCCCGTGTCCTCTCCTCGTGCTTCTCGATCGTCGCCGGCTCTTCCTCTCGACCACCCCACTGCCGCCACACTACTACCAGTATCATACCAGTATCACTTCATTTTGCTGCACCTTCTTTCTCCAGGCCAATGGCCATTGCCTTCACCAATCACCCTAGTACTGCTTACTCTTCAAGCGTCTGATTGTTGGGCTTCGCTGTGTAGACGAATTGAACAGAGGGAGAATGTTAACAGTGCTCGGCAGTACTGCGAAGGAAGTAAAAACTGGAAAGTGCTGACCTCTCTCTCTGTAAGAAAGAAGCAAGATTTCAAAGTAGCGACGGCATTGCGCATCAAATACTCGTACATATTATGGTAGGCGCATAGCGAGCATTAAAGTCTTTGTTATTGCCACCTTAAAGCCCATCGAGCTGCCGTAGACTTCAATTTAAATCACAGCTAACCGAATTGTTTGCATCGGCGGGGCGGTACCCAACAGAACAGCGGTCTCGCCTTGCCTTGTTAATGCTGATTCCAAGGACACTGATAACTAATCAGTAGTATACTCCCTCCGGTCATAAATACTCGTCGTTTTAGACATTGATACCTCAATTTGATCACTAATTTCTATTGTAATATATTTAAAAAGTCCAATAAAATTGTAATATTACGAATGTGCGTTTCGAAACAAACCTACACATATGATTTTCATACATCTAATCTAAATATTTTAAAAAATATAAAAAACTAAAGTTTTAAAATTTTGATTACACGTATCCCAAATCGATAAGTTTTCGTGAACCGGAATAGGACAG
>JAYEVE010001429.1:0-16312 GCA_036346375.1 Guadua angustifolia
ACAAAAGGATCGGTCAGAGCTGGGGAAATCCTCGAGCATGATCAGAAGATCGTGTTAACCCCACAACGTTTAAGTGGCAATAATTACGGCATGATTCAGGGCCGTTATGCCCACAACGGGAACGTGGCAAGAGTCAAGGCTACAGTTACAGCCACGGTTAATGCAGTAAATCACGCATTATTTGGCTGCTATTATTTCAAGTATCTTGTAAGCTATAAGAACCCCCCGTAGCTCGGTAAAGAGAGGGACGGAGAAAAAGAGAGAGCAAGATACAAACGCACAGATATACACGAGCCCTCCTGTAAGAGTTTGACAACAATAGTGAAATCATTATAGTAGGGTTATTATCTCCGCTGTGGAAGGCCCGAACCAATATAAATATTTGGCTATTTTCCGAGTATCCCATCTTAAGAGCATTCTCCAGACGCAAACCTTTCACCAAAAAGGGGCCTTGTTGATCCCTCATTCAACAAGTAAGCTCGACGAGGACATGTTTCCCAAACGTCAACAGTTGGCGCCGTTTGTGGGGACGTCACTAACAAATTCCTTTCGTAAAGAATCCCTGAAGATGCCCAATTCCCAGGATACTTAAGACCTCAACACCTTCGATGGCACCGAGGATGATGACATGTACTATGCCGATGAAGGCGTAGCCAGTGTTGCTGACCCAAAGGGTCACACCGAACCCGGGAGTCTTTCCCCGATGACTGCAGCGCGAGAGTGATACCTTCGCTCTCAGCGCGATACCCTCACAGATGATGAGGAGTGTGATGGACTCTACGATGGCTTGGACATTCCAGACCATTTCGAGCCCGATCACGAAATGTCACCTTCACGATCCTCGCATTTCCACGATGTCAACATGGCAGGAGGAGAAGAAGACCGGGGTTGAATCCTCGGGGGCTACCCATCATCACCGCTATGAAGCAACCAGAAACCACCTGGAAGCATCCCTAAACAGGACCTTGGCAAGCATCCGTCGTCAAGCTCATGAAAAACCGAGCGCTAGGGCTAAAACTCCAGCTCGTGAGATTTCCCGTGGGTGTCGCACACCAAAGCATGTACGTGATCGTTGACCAAACACGTCTCCTCTCGTTCCCTAGAGAAGGGAGCAACTGCAAGCTCTGGCGGTGGTCGTACACGATCTCCAGAATTTCCCCGAACAGGTGGACCTGGAAGTGATGGGCATGGTCGTAGCCAAAGACATGGAGAAACTCACCGCCGACATGAAGCTTTCAGGGTCACCTCGTGACAAAGAAGCCAGGAGCATTTCTCGGGAAAATCGATATTACACCCCTGTTCGCTCCCATCACGGTGATTCTCGAAGCCTTGCTCGGGAAGGCTGTGGGAGGTATGATCGGTACCACGAGGACTCTCAGAGTGATTCCTAAGCAACCTCACGGGGTTAAAATAATGCTCGTCATATTCAAGGGCACACTAAGCTTTCTACCTTAGATCGATCCCCATCGCACCGACATCGAGAAGTTTTCTCTCGCCTTGGTCTGTGTGTCGGAAGCCAGCATAGCGATGATCGTTGTGATCACCATGGCCGAAGAGACCACCACGATGCCCTGGCTTTCAGATGTTGGGCTTTTGCAGCGTCTCTTCGTAATGCCTCGTAGCCAAGCAAGTTCAAGCCTGGCCACATTGAGAGATTCAACAAGACTCAAAATCCGGATGAGTTCCTCTCCATTTACAGCACTGCGATTTTAGCAGCTAGAGGTGACGAGGGAGTTATGCCTAACTTCCTACCTATAGTGCTTGACGGAGCTGCTCGGACTTGGCTCTTCAATCACAAGGAGGGGTCAATTCGCTCCTGGAGACAACTTAGCAGTGCACTCAGAGAAAATTTCCAGAGCTGCTACACCCGCCCAGGCAAAAAGAGCGACCTCGAGCGCTTGATCCAGACGAAAGGTGAGTCTTTGCGACAGTTCGTCCAAAGGTTCATTCAAGTGCGGAATTCGATCCCGAATGTTTCGGATGAGGCAGTCGTCCGCGCTTTCAAGTTTGGGGTCCGAGACGTCCGCTTCACACAGGATTTTTAGATCCATCCTGATTTAACGGCCAGTGAGCTGTTCCGCATGGCCGATCGATACGCGAATGCCGATGATGCAGTCTAGTGGAAGAAATGCTGGATGAGGACAAGCTCCCACCTCAACCTGGCTTAGAAGGCTCCATGAGTAAGAGGAATGCAGGCTCCGTGGAGAAAAAGATCAAGAAAAAGAAAAGGAGGTCATCTGTGCCGAACATGGTCACGGCTGTCGAGTAGCATCAGCCGCAAACTTCACAGCCACAGCAGCGTAAGAATTTTAGTGGAAGAAGCAGGGGTCGACCACCCTAGCGCCGCAACTACCAAGGTCGCAACGACCAAGGTATCCCACTGTGCGACCGTTTCTGCCCACTCCATCAAGCGTATGGGCATGACCTCCGCAATTGCCAGACCTAGACATTCCGCTTGGAACAGTTCTATAATGGCAAAGGCCCTATGCCTACGCTCCCGAGCAAGGTGAGAACTAAGAAGGGCAAAAAGCCCGCTGACGATGAAGAAGATATGGGCTACCAGGAGCCCCGCAATCATATTGCGGTAATATTTGGGGGCTCCTTAGCCTACAAATCCCGTTAGGACCTAAAAGAGGCGGCGCGGGAGGTGCACCATGTCGCTCAGGGCAAGCCCCGTGCTGCAGCTCAGGTGGTCCGAGCTACCCATTACCTTCTCCAAGGATAATTGTCCCCTTGGATTAACCAAGCCCTAGAAGCTTCCAATGGTCATAAACCCAACCATTAGTAACACTATGGCGGGACGAGTGCTCATCGACGGTGGAAGTTCCTTGGATCTCATATCCGCCAAAGTTTTGAACGAGATGCAAGTCCCTCCGTCCAAAATCAAGAGCATAGCGGTCCCCTTTTATGGGATCATTCCGGGCACCTCGGCCAAACCTCTCGACTAGGTCATTTTGCCCATCACATTCAGGTGTCCGAGCAATTTCTATACAGAGATGATCACCTTTGAGGTGGTCGATTTCGAGTTGGCCTACAATGCCATCCTCGACAGACCAGCTCTTGCCAAGTCCATGGTTGCTACGCATCATGCGTAACAATGCTTGAAGGTTCCCAGTCCAGGCGGAGTAATCACCGTAAGAGGGAACCAAAGGCGGCCCTGAGCTGCGATGAGAAGGCACTAGACATGGTCTGGCAATTGCCTCATCGCGGCCTCGACCAAGAGCCGAAGAATTCCGCCAAAATTGCCCTCCAACCCAAAGGAGAGACCAAGGAGGTTCCGCTAAGCGATGCGGAGCCGACCAAGGTCGTGCATTTAGGATCTTCTTAGATCCTAAATAGAAACTCGAGCTTGTTACTTTCCTCCAGAAAAATGCTGATGTGTTCGCTTGGGAACCATCTGACATGCTAGGAATCCCAAGGGAAGTAATTACACAAAGCTAGCGATTCATACGACAAGAAACCAAGCAGAAAAGCTTAGACGCTTTCTCCCGTAAAAGCATGTTATCTTCCAGGAAGAACTCGACAAGATCCTCAAGGCCAGCTTCGTTCAAGAAAAAGGGGGCAAATGGTGCATGTGTGTCGGCCATACGAGCTTGAATGCCGCTGTCCCAAGGATAATTTCCTGCTGCCTGTCGAGACTGCCCATCCTAACCACGCCAAGATCAGGGGAAACCTTGCTATTATACTTGGCAGGGACCCCACAGCCAGTAAGCGCAGTCTTAACAGTGGAAAGGGATGGAGCACAATGACCAATTTACTACATTAGCGAAGTCTTGCATGGACCAAAGGACCGTTACCCCGAGATCCAAAAGCTCTTGTACTCGCTGTTCATGGCCTCCAGGAAACTATGACATTATTTTCAAACCCACAAGATTATGGTCCCAACCAACTTTCTGCTTAGGGAGATCCTAAGAAATCAATACGCCAGTGGTCGAATAGCGAAGTGTGCCATGGAGCTCATCAATTCGAGATCTAATTCTCAACTTGCATGGCGATCATGTCCCAGATCTTGGCAGACTTTGTAGCGGAGTGGACGAATCCAGCGCCACCTGCTACTGAGCTCAATAGATATGAAGAAGATCGTTGGACTAAGTACTTCGATGAGTCTCGTGCCTATGAACGCTCGGGGGCTGGGGTTGTGCTAGTCTCTCCCTAGGGAGAGCAACTCCAGTATGTCGTTCAATTGCACTTTGCCACAACCAACAACGCGGCAGAGTACGAAGGCCTCTTGGCGGGGCTATGAGCATGCAAAGTGCTCGGAGTCCAGCGATTGGCTATGAAAGGAGATTTACAGATAGTCATCAATAGGTCAACAAGGAGTATCAGTGTTCCGATAACTCAATGGCACTTTACTTAGGTTGAATTAAGGAAGATGGAGAAGTACTTCAAGAATTTCGAGGTACTCTTCGTCCCCAGGAAGGACAATTCCCTGGCCGACCAACTCTCAAAGCTCGGTTCCCCCAAGTTTCCGCTCTGGTAGGAGTGTTCGTCAAGCACTTATACAAGCCCTCCATTCCCTCTGCAGAGGAGGCATCAGAGGCATACGGTAATGTCTCTCTTCTCGAGCATGGTGCGAATTGGATGGCGCCATTTATTCAATATCTTGCACATGGGACACTGCCCGAGGAAGAAACTGAGCGTTCTCGGCTTATAAGGCGACACTCTCCTTACAAATTGATCAAAGGCGCCTTATACCGCAAGGGAGCACTAGGAGATTCTCTCCAAGTGCATCTCTCAAGAAGAGGGCAATACCTTCTTAGAGATATCCAAGAAGGAATGTGCAAGGCTCACTCGTCTTTCAGAATGCTAGTGAGCAAGGCCTTCCGATTGGGTTACTATTGGCCAACGGCCATAACCGATGCTCACTCAATCATGACGACTTGCAAAGCATGCCAGTTTCATGCTCGCAAGGTCCATTAGCCAGCATATGTGCTTCAAACCATTCCTCTATCGTGGCCATCCTCGGCTTGGGGAGTCGATATACTCGGACCTTTTCCTCGAAGTCAGAAAGGATGCAAGTACTTGCTCGTGGCTATCAACACTTTCACTAAGTGGATCGAAACCGAACCCGTGTCGACCATTTCGGCTCAGGCAACCAAGAAGTTTTTCCGCAACAACGCGGTGACGCATTTTGGCGTTTCCAACCGCCTCATCATGGACAATGGCACACAGTTCACCAGTGAGCTATTTCAGGCCTACTGCGAAGACATCGGGACGAAGGTCTGCTTCACCTCTGTAGTGCATCCATAGAGTAATGGAGCGGCCGAGTGAGCAAATGGACAAATAATCCAAGGAATTAAAAAGAAAGTTTTCAAAAACTCAATCAGCATGGATAGACGTGGGTGGACAAGCTTCCTTTGTCCTTTGGTCAGTTCACACTACGGCAAGCCGAGCTACGGGTGAAACCCCTTTCTAGCTCCTCTACGGTGCAGAGGCCATTTTGTCCACTGAAATCGTGCTGGGGTCTCCAAGAGTGTCAACAACATCGACAAGAAGGATGAGCGTCTCCTAGACCTAGACCTCATCGAAGCAACATGCGAACGGGCTTTGCTACGATCCGCGGTTTACCTACAAGCTCTTCGTGGGCATACGGCTAAATCGGTTCGACCAAGGACCTTGCAAGTTGGCGATCTTGTCCTACGTCGAGTCTAGGATTTGTCAAAAGCTAATAAGTTGAACCCCAGGTGGGAAGGTCCGTACACGGTCGTCTTAGCAACACGCCTGGGAGCTGTTCGCCTAGTGATGGAGGATGGTCGGGTGCTCGCCAGTACTTGGAACGTCGACCAACTACATAAGCTTTTTTGATATATGCCACTGCAGGAACCGGTTATTCGAGATTTGCCATCGTTCCTTTGCTTTTTTGATATATACCATTATGAAACCGAGTTTATTCAAAATATGCCACCGCTCATGACACGTGTCCTGGCCCAATCAAACCGAAAGTAATTGGACGATTTTGCCCTCCGCATCAAAGTCTTGTCAAAATTTTGTAGAAATCTCCAAAGAAGATCTGAAGCTAAGATTTTTACCTTGGTGACTCGAGATCCTCATCTACCTCTCGTAAAATATAAAAATTAAAACTTACATTTGAAACTTTTGGAAATTCAAAATAGAAAACAAATAAAGTTCAAAATAGGAAAATAGCAATGTCGAATTTTTAAAATTTAAATATAAAAGATAAAATTTTCAAAATTTTATGTAAGATTAATAATACTATTTCAGATCTTGATAAAAATTTTCATAAAATATTAATACCATTTAGCCTTAAATTAAATATAGAAATTCAGAAGTGGGAGGGCAAAATCGTCTGAAGTGGCTGAGTCCTGCGCTCGGTTTGACCGGACGGGACACGTGTCGCGAGCAGTGGCATATTTCGAATAAGCACGGTTTCGTAATGGCATATATCGAAAAAGCAAAGGAACGATGGCAAATCTCGAATAACTGGTTCCTGCAGTAGCATATATCCAACTGCTTGTTCTACGCAAGATCAGCGAGTTTTTTCTATAAAATTTGGTTTTTTCGCGCCCGTGATTTCCATTCTTCCCAAGATTTTGTGAGTATCCTTGAGTCCCTGCCTGTTGGTAAGCCGACTCAGGTTCGCACAAGGGCACACTCTCCTCCTCACGATCTTGATGATGGGATGAGCGCGTATGGGCAAGAACATTCGCTCCAATCGCATTATCCTAAGGTTTGGCTAGCGTGCGCAAGAATGACAGAAGTGTAATGACCAGTGCCATACCACTAAACTCGCCACCAAAGGTCTCAGTCTACATAAGCTAATTATTGTTCATAGTAGTGTTTCGCTGCAAGTTTACAATCGCATACGGACACCCTCTCGGATGGTCTAGAGTTCTAATTCGATTCATTTGTGTCCGGTCATTATGCGCATTGTCGAGCAACCGCATGTCTTTCCGTCTTCGTCGAAACCATGCTCGCAACTTAGGGGCATGGCTCAAGACGCCCAGGGGGGATGAAGCTGCGCACGTATTTCTTTCTCCCGACCTAACCCATCTCACAACTCGGAGAAATGGTGTTGGATCATTAAGGGAAAAAGCATGCACGATTTTTTAACTCTCTTATGAATGAGCTCGTGCTCGCAACATAGGTGCGCGAACTTTGTTCACAGCGGGGGCTTAGTAGGGACGAACTATATCATGTTTTCCTAAAAAACGTGCATCCATGTCTTCGTCCTTTACTATTTGAGTATACTATCTTTTTCGTTCTGCTCATTCTATTTTGTCTATTTTTGTAGGCTATTCATAGGCAATGGGCAAGAACTAATCTGAGCAAAACAAGCAAGGGAGACAAGTTATTTTAGAAAAAGCCTTCCTTTATTCATTCATGTCGGTTATATATGAAGGTTTTTACAATGGTGCGCTACAGGAGCTATGATCTGCCAAGCTTTGCCTCTTTGATAGCTGAGAGTTCTTCCCTTGCCTCATCAAGCTCAGTCTCAAGCTCAAGGACCCACCACCGGGCATCGCGCCCCTAGTGAGATTCTTGGCGAAGCCATTTCGCTTCTTCTCTACACTGGTTGACTAACTCGGTGGCCTCCCGTGCAGATTTGTTCAGCTCCTCCACCATCTCCTCCAGGGCCGCAGAGCATTGTCGCTCTTCTACAGAGCGTTGCCGCTCTAGCTCGAGCTCCGTCTTGGCCGGTTCGCCTGGAAGATCCGCTCTCTGCACTCCATGGCGAAATCTTCGGTTTGACACCACATCTCCTCATTTGAAGCCTTTAGCTCGGCCAGCGCTTGCTCGAGCTTTGCTATCTTAGCGTCTTGCTCGGCATTGTGCCTGGCCACGGTCTCAGAAGGTATAGTTGCTACCTCAAAATCCACCATGGTCGCGTTTAGCACTTGCAAGGAAGAAAAGGACTTTAGAAGACAAGTAGCCTTACCCAGCGGAGACAACGATGCAAATTTTCCCGAGCTCGCTTGATGATCTCCCCCGACCAAAGGTAAGCGAGACCTTCCGTGGTGACCTTCGGCCGAGAGAACTCACCTACTCCCTGAGCAGGCATTTCGCTCGGGGGCTCCTCATCTTCTCCTCGAGCAAACATTTCGCTCAGGGGATCCCCATCTTCTCCCCAAGCAGGTGCTTCGCTCAGGGGAGCATTGTCTTCCTCTTGACCCCGAGCATCTGTCATGCTCAGTGGCTCAAGGGACTGCCCCGGTAGAGTAGGTTCCACCAGGGCAGGTTCCTCCTGGGGATGCTCTTCCTTCGGGGCGTTAGGGCTCGGCTCGCGAGCTACCTTCATGCTCGGAGACCGATCCTGGTCCTCAACCATGCTTAGCTCCAACACCCTATAGCTGTAGGCCTTCCTAGGGAGTTTGTTCCTCTAGGGCATGAGGCTCCACCAACGCGACTTATTGGTCGTGGAGAGCCTCGATGGTGAACTCCTCGGCCATCATGTGGTCAACGAGGCGGGCAAGTTTTTTTTCCACTAGAGAGTTGAGGATTTCATCAGCCATTCCCTCTAACTCCATAGCTCCCCTATCAGCTATTTCACCCACGATGGCAGTGTGGGGTTAGCTCGGACACTCGAAACAAAAAAGAAGAGGTGGAAATGGAAAGGAAGAAACAGAGATTTACCTTCACCGAGCCTCTTCCCGTCATCCTCGGTGTCTTCGGCCTCTGTCGTGGAGGTCTTGCCCGCAGAAGCTTGGGCCTCGACCACGAGCCTGGACCTCTCCTCAGCTGTGTGGCTGGCCTTTGCTATTGAGGGGTTGACCTCGTCTAGGTTGACCACCTTCAAAGTCCGCCTCGGGCGCTTCGGCGTTGCGCCTGGCGCCTCATGACCAAGGGTGCTGAATCTTCCTTCTCTTCCTCGGGCCCTTCTGCTGTAGAGCCCGAAGTTACCCGTGTTAGCTTGGCCTGGAGGGCGGCGATCTTCCCCTCCAACCACTCCTTGTGCGTGGAGCCCTCTGCCATCGCCTTCGCCTGCTTCACCTTTTTTGCGAGCTGGTACAGACGAGTCATCAAGCCCAATTTTTTCTTGGTGTGCTCCTTCAACCACAATTTCAACTCCCTTACCTCCTCCACTCTGTCAGCATATTTTAAATGCCGCTAGGGGGGACTCCTGTTCAGAGTTGCTCGTCTCTTGGGATGTCCGGCAGGGGACGACGCGGGTGGTGGCGCTTGCCGCTTGCGCTTCATCTTCTTGGTTCTGACGGCGGGGACGACTCCCCCTTGGTCGCCGTCAGTGGCTTGATCTCGGCCACCGCGGCTGCAAGGACGATCTTCTCCTGACCAAAGGAGCATGAAATATCAGAGATGTTCGTGATGTCTTTCCTCGAGCATATTTCGCGAATCTACTTACCGTGTCGCCCCGCTTGAGCACGTTGCTCAGAATTTATCACCCGGACTCGAGCTCCTTGCCTTTTGGGGTGCCAAACATTTCGGCAACCCGCTTTTCGACCCAAGCCTTGCTCGGGGCTGCAACTCGACCAACGCAAGTATTAGTACAAGCAAACTAATTCTAAAGGACGAAAATTATTTGTGCATTTTTGGAGACTTACCCAAATCAGCCTCATGGGTGAAGTCTTGCCACCACATGATCTCGAAGAAGGGATGCCCCTCCTCCTCAATGGAGACACCCGGTTCCTGAGGAAGTCCCAGGCGATATCCCGACCAGTGAGCCCCAAGTTTGTGAGCTCGCTGATCATCATTAGCACCCGCTCCTCCTTAGCTTGCATAGGGGGATGCAGGGTTTCAACCTCCAGAGCCGCCGCTCTGGTGTAGCGAAGAGTGCTTCCCTCCACCTTCTTCAAGTAGAACCAATGGTCGGCCTAGCCCAACACCATGTCCTTGAGCGTGAATCTCGGATACTCGTATGGTCGGTTGGACCGAAGATGAATATAAATGCAACCGGTGGGGGAGGTCCCTCCGGAGTGGAACAAGGAATAAAAGTGGAAAAAAAGGTTTGCCGTGGGCACAGTGCCCACGTATCCCTCGCAAAGATGCGAGAAGATCGCCAAGATGAGAATAGAGTTAGGATTGAGATTGGAGATCTCGCACTCGCACTGGGACAGTATGGATTCGAAGAACTCACTCTCGGGCGTTCGCAGCCCATTGACGGAGTAAAGCTCGCAGGAGACAATCTCTCCTTCCCACGGCGCTAGAGCTTCCTCGCTGTCAGGAGCGCACCACGACTCCTTGTCAAGATAGCCGACTTCCTCGAGCGTTTGGAGCCTCTCCTTGCTAATCTTGCTCGCTCCGAACTTCGCCATGGATTCGGTGGAGGAGGATGCAAGCGAGAAAAGTACGACACTTGAGAATTCCTAAGGGCTTAGGTGCGAAACGTAGGTGAAGAGTTGCTCACCACCGCTGCTACTCTATTAAAAGAGGCAAAGAAGCCGAACGGACATGACCATCCAAAAATTGAGACCGCTCCCGCCCGTTCGCAAAGCCAGCGTGTGGAAGTGCAACTTTTGAAACCATCTAATAAAGGTGCGGTTCCTAAAAAACTATCCAAACCATTACTGGAGGCTTCGTGGAAAAGGAACCAACACGACCCTTTGATCCTCTCTTGCCCGAGCTTCTCTTGGACGAAGGCTGAGCTGGTAGCTCGGCTCCTATCAACTATGCTCGTCCGTGAGCGAGACCTGCTCGGATGCTATAGTAGTACTATGCTGCAAGATTCAAATCCCTCTGTTGAGTCTGTAGGCTCAAGGGAAGGCCCCACCAAGTAGTTTTCTGCTTGAGACTCGAGAGCTAGCTGTCAGGGATTGCATAATCTCTATAAGGACTATTATACCCTAGTAGCCAGTTTTGGCCGACTATGCATGCCCTTGGATGGTATCTCTAAGGAGGACCCTCGGATAGTCTAGCTGGCTGATCCGCCCGGCCGAGTAGGCCCGGTGCTTGCCTACAAGCACCCAAGCTCGCCCACGAGCATACAAGCTCGTCCCCGAGCATGCAAGCTCAGGAACATGCAAGGATCGGTCAGAGCTGGGGAAATCCTCAAGCATGATCAGAAGATCGTGTTCACCCCACAACGTTTAAGTGGCGATACGCCACGATCCAGGGCCGTTATGCCCACAACGGGAATGTGGCGAGAGTCAAGGCTACGCATTCTGACCACGCAAGAATCGCGCATTATTATTACCGCAGCTTATTTCAAATATCTTGTAAGCTATAAGAACCCCCCAGTAGCTCGGTAAAGAGGGGGACGAAGAAAAAGAGAGAGCAAGATACAAACACACAGATATATATGAGGCCTCCTGTAAGAGTTTGACAACAATAGTGAAATCACTAGAGTAGGGTTATTATCTCCGCTGTGGGAGGCCTAAACCAGTATAAACCTTTGTCTATTTTTCGAGTATCCTATCTTAAGAGCATTCTCCAAACGCAAACCCTTCAACAAAAAGGGGCTCTGTTGATCACTCATTCAACAAGTAAGCTTGACGAGGACCTGTTTCCTAAACGTTGACACACTACCAATTATTAGGAAAACTAAATATATGCAGACTTTCAATAAGAAAACTGGAATTATTTTAACTATCGCTAGAAAGCTATTCCTCATTGTTAACACTGGAATGACCATCATAGTTCTTCCTATGGGTACTCATATGACAATAGAGGATGATCTCTTGTATCCTAAGTCCAGTCGTAATCTATTAAGTTTTGAAGACATCTGTCTGAATGGTTTTCACATTGAGACATAGGGGGTGTTTGGGACAGCTCCAGCTCCACCAAAATCTGTGGAGTTGGTGGAGCAGGATATTTCTAGCTCCAGAAATTTGTAGAGCCGAGCCGTGGGTACATTAAGAGTGTTTAGATAGATCATCTTGTTTACATTTTAGACTAAAATATAAACTTAATTCACTTTATTTTAGCCTATAAGTTTCAGCTCGAAATGAGTGGGATCTGAGCTCTCCCAAACAGGGCCATAAAATGAGGATGGTACAAAATACCTACTCATGACTAATTTGAATGAGTGCAATAAATGCGTGGTCAAAAAACTTCCGTCCTTCTCCTTAGGATTATACTACACATATATAAAACCTGAAGTTTATGTTATGATGAAAACAATACTTAAAAACTCAGAAATATTTAAGATATGGCATAATCGATTGGGTTGTCCTAGGTTAAATATGATGAGGAAAATCATCTATAATTCTACTAGCTATAGCATAAAAAGTATAGACTTCCCTCGATGTGAAGACTTTTTATACCTTGCTTTTGCTAAAGGAAAGCTCATAAGTAGACCATTATTTTTGAAAAGTTAGGGAAGAATCACCAAGTTTTTTGGAGAGAATTCAAGGTCATATTTGTATTCCTCTTATCTAGTAAGAACCATGATTTTTCTAAATTAATTGACCAAATTATTAAATTAAAAGCCTTCTCTATCAATTTCACCACCACAATATATATCCATGGGCTATCACTAGAAGTTCGGCATTTATGTAGGTTATGAATCTCTATCAATTATTATATACCTAGAGCCTTAGATAGGAGGTCTATGTATGGCTCGGTATGACAATTGTATCTTTGATGAGGACAATTTCTTGGCATTACAGAAGCAAAGTACCATACTAAAGAATGCTGAAAAATAAATTGGAATGTCATAGGCATTCAGTCCTTAGACCCATGCACTTGAAGTTCAAAGAATAATAAATCTACAACAAATAGCTAATAATCAACCATATGCCTTTGTTGATCATAAGAGAGTGATAAAGTCTCAAATACATGCAGTAAATGCACTGAAATGAGTGGAAACACCCTTGAAGGATATTAAAACCACTCGCACCGCTCACTAGATTAAGTGAACTAAAGAAGTCAAATCACTCCCCAAGACATTGGAAGAAACTCAACTCGATGTTAAGAAAATCCTTGAAGTAAGCCATCCAAAACATGGTAACCCTAGCAAATATTTGCATGCACAATCTAATGCAGCAAAATTAGAACACCCAGACTTCCATCATTGTGGAAAATCAAGAGGAGCTAGAAGAAATTAATGAGGAAATATTCACTAATTATGTGAATTTGAGAGAGTTATATAAAAGAAAGACTAAAATTGTTGTTATTTTATCTCAAATATTGCTAAAACACTTGTTCTAGATCCAGAACCAAAATCCATGGCGAGTACTGAAAATGCTTAAATTGGGTCAAATGAAAAGAAACAATTAAGGCATAATTGCATTCGCTTAACAAAAGGAATGTATTTGATCCCATTGATCGAACACCTTCAAAAGTGTTTGCCATCATTGTGGGCAACCATGAGGAGTTGGAAGAAATTAATGAAGAAATATTCACTAATTATGTGGATTTGGGAGAGTTATACAAAACAAAAACTATAATTGTTGACATATATTTTGCCTTGAAAATTGCTAAAACTATTGATTTAGATCTAGAACCAAAGTCCATGGTATGGTTCCAAAAGCACTCAGATTGGGTCAAATGGAAAGAAGCAATTGAGATGGAATTGCATTCTCTTAATAAAAAAAGTATTCGATCACGTTGGTCAAACACCTCCTAAAGTGTTCCCTATAGGATCCAAATATATTCTCATATGAAAGATAAATGAGAACTACCTAGTGGTGAGATATAAAGCAAGACTTCTAGCAAAAGGTTTCACACAATGACCCAACATTGATTACAACAAAATTACTCTCTTGTGATGAGTGAAATAATATTCCGACATTTGATATCCATGGCTGCTAATATGAACTTAAAATTACAATTCATGGATGTAGTGACCGCATATTTATGTGGGTCACTGGATACAAACATTTATATGAGAACCCCTAAAGGAGTTAAATCTCTACATCTAATAAAAGTAATCACAATATATATAGCACCAAACTGCAGATGTCGCTATATGGATTAAAATGGTTGGTGAGAATGTGATACAACTAACTTAATGAGTTCCTCCTAAGGAAGGGCTACTCTAATAATGATGATTGTTTTTATGTATTCATAAAAAGTCCTAGAATGGATTTTGTATCATCTCAGTATATGTCGATGGTCTGAATATCATCGAAACCACAGAGGATATAAAAAAACAAGTTTACCTTATGACTGAGTTGAAAGCATCTTGGCTCCTAATTCATTTTGGTTTTGGTAATTAATGACAATCTTGATTTGAGGACTAATGTTTTTCTTGAGATTGATGAAAAATAGGTTGGTCCTTGATATGGTTTGTGTTGAAGCATGAAAATAAAACTAAAGAAGATCAACGCATTGAGCTAAAAAGCCAAGGTACGAACTTAAGAACCTTTTCATAGCTTTTACCGATCTTGTTGTTTTGGAGAAAGATTGGATTGCTAGTTAGGTGTGGTACTATTAAGAGGGACTCTTGGCAAGTAGCTTGAAGTTTAAATTGTGTCAATGGCTCAAATTTATGCTCATACTTTGATCATTTGCATCCCTTCGAAAATTACTTGTAACAAAACTGTCTTCACTCTGCAATGTTGGCACTACTGCGTGTGCAGGAGAGGTATTGCCACCCTATCAACAGTAATGGCTCAAGTGCGGTAGTATTTTAATAGAGAGAGGCTTTTTGCTCTCAGTATGGCAAGCACTACCGATAACATAGGTGCAGTACTGTCGTAGGTATGGCAGTACTGGCCCCTTGTCCAGTAGTTCTTTTATAGAACGAGTGATTTATGGGCATTGTCTGGCTGACACTACCGTTCTCATGGGGCTAGTACTGTAACACCCTAGCGCCCAACGCACCACGAATGCTACCAAAAGACTCTAAATGACGCATACAACACTCCGGAACCACTCTTGTCCAGAGTGTCCCCAACAAGATCCAAGAAATAAAAAAAACTCGACAAGAAGTTGAATTGACCTAAGAACTCAACGAACGAGTCACTAAACCTTTTACCTCTAATAAAAGGTTGAAACTGACCTTGAAACTCTCTAAACTAGCTTAAAGCTAAGTCACCGAAATTTAAAAAATTTCGACGTGACCTCTCTAGACAGAAGGACATCCACTCAGCAGATAGAAAACATTTGCAGTTATGATATCATTCTAGCAGGTCCTTAGTTAATCAATCACACATCCAATAGAATTTAATAACTACACCACGACGAACGACATATTACAACCATAATCAATACAACCAGGCTTTACAAATCGATTAAATGGTTTGAGGCAAACGTGATTGTGCTACTAGCCCTATCCATGCATGCCGGCTTCAATGCACCTACAAACATTAGATAACAAGCGTGAGTTCAAACTCAGCAAAGTACACGAGAATAACAATTCCAATTTATCGTAAGTAAAACAAGAGCTTGACCATAAGAGCAAGTAATACAAATGAAGCAACATACGGACAATACGCATTTATACCCATTTAAAGCAATAACGTGACCATACCAAAAATTACCGCAATCAGTCATCAACTTGAAAATAAAACCATTCAACGCCCAAGAAGCATCACTTGACTCTAAATCACAACGTCTCCCGACTTAACCACCCTTTGTTGCAACTCAAACCATTTTCATCAATTTTATTTGAGTTCATAACTCGACTTCACTCCACGATATTCATACAATATAATTAGCAAGGCAATGAAATGCGCTAATCCATCAAATTCAATTCAATCTCCTTTTTTTGGGTTGAGTCCACGACTCAACCTTCCTTTACCATAATCGCAACCATATGACATACCATTTACCACAAAACTCATTATTAAAGATGCAATGCACATGAATGCTCTTTTCGATGCACGTACCGGTACTACCGAGTGCCCACCCGTCGTGTGCACCCTCACGTCCCTTCCATCACGTGGAAGGTGCCTACTCTTACTGTCTCGCTCCCATTCACCTCGATGAATGAGACTACGAGGTAGGACTTTTGCGTTCACTATAGAGGTCCGCATCAGAATGGGTCGCCTCTTCCTTTAATGAATGCACAATGCAATTTACATGAATGAAATGCAACCTTTCGTTCATTGCCAACACTACATAACCATAACCACATACATAAAGATAGCCAAATTCTCACATTCATAACCATCTAATTTATTCGCACACATAATCAATTCCATTTTCCAGATGGGGCACAGTTACGAGTATCCATGTACCCCATACTCACTACTCACTGCAATATTAACAAGGGTACAGAAAACTCACCGAGATTAAGCCTTACTAGTGACCACTCGGATCCAATAGCTAATCACATCCTCGAAGGGACGATCACCAATATAACTAACACTTGCCACAATCAATAGAAATTAGCCATGAACAGATAAATAACAACGAACAACTCAATTAGGCATGCAACTCGATGTACTTGCCTTTTACCGGAAGGAGTGGAGTGGTGTGAGGAAGATGCTATGCTACTCCCGAAACTACACCA
>JAYEVE010001032.1:0-41734 GCA_036346375.1 Guadua angustifolia
ATTGGTTTCTGCACCAACAACAACATTGTTGAAGTATCTGCGTAGTCGACTTTCATCTTCGAGGAAGGTAACTGAAAAAAATCTAAAATAACATGTATGCATTTTAGCTTGATAGTAATATTTTATACTGTTCATTGTTTGTTCGGTACATGCAACATCTTGAATTTTTGGGATTTGAGATGCACTTCACCAGAACTGAAAACCTATTAAACATATTTCCTGTGCAGCATTGGCATCTGGAAGCACTCCAACAAAAGAAGACCAAATTGCTGCAGCAAGACTATTGTCTTTATCTTCAAAGGTATCCATTTATTTTGCTAGCATATTTATAATATTATAACATAGATCTCCCTTTTCTTAAAAAACTGAAGTGATCCTCTGATGGTCCTTGAAGCATTCAGGGGGATCATAGCCATCACGCTAAAAGTAACTAATTTCCAGTTGTGTTTTAATATACTGTGTTTTTTTTTACCTTGCCCATGCATTCGTTGTATTCTCATAGCTACCAAAGAAGAACCAAATAGCTTGCTATTAGATTTTACTGAGATTCTACTTGGAGGATAAATGATCATTTAATTTTCCAACTATAGCCCCTGATTTAATGTCACTATCGGGAATTGGACTTGAGTGGTCTTGGTGTGACCAGTGTACCTTCTGCAGCATGGGAGACAAGTGATTTGGTGAAACTTGATCTTTCGAAAAATTCTATAGAAGATCTGCCAAATGAGTTGTCATTATGCTCATCACTTCAAGTGAGTTTCTGAAAACAGGGCAATATTTTCATCTTGTAGTGTTATTAATCATGTCCAACTTAATTTTGTTTCTTTTCTGGTACCTTTTTTTGTAGGCTTTGGTTTTGTCTAATAACAAGATAAAAAAGTGGCCTGGTACAGTAGCCTCCTCCCTTCCCAGTCTCTCTTCCTTAAAGCTGGACAACAATCCTTTGGCTGAGGTAATGTAATGGTCTTTTCTCTGCATATTGTTTGTCTTTCAGCTTATATTCGACAAACAAATGGCCAGTATCTTTTTGTCTTATTTATTTTGAGAGTCAGTACTGATCTTGCAAACTCTTGGTATTGGGCCATGATGCCCTGATGGATGAAACTCTAGAAGTTAATCAATGTTGGTTGTTGAATTTACAGAAGTTATTGGTTTAACAATCATGTAACTGACATTCAATGGAAATTGGAGTTGCTAGCATCATGTAACTAATTCTAGCCACTAGAGTAAAGCTCCAAAGAAGTAACGGAGAATTGAAGTTACTAGCATCATGCAACGGAGAAGGCTTGTGATATGTATTTTCAGATTTTTGTGCAGTTAACATCTTTCACTCTGTATGCTGCATCTTGCCCATTTGCGTCATTGAAGATGTGAAAGGTATTCCCTGTTGAGTTGATGGGTTGATAGTGTAGTAAGATGCAACAGAAACTGTATCGACGTAGCACATGATATGGCATAAATTCTGAAAGGTACACGGTGCATGGTCTTTCAATAAGTAAGTTATGTTCCATAGTGTCGGTACTGATCTCTAGATAAACTTTATTTGGATCTGAGTTGTCTTAGTTTAATTAATCGATCATTTGGCTCAGAGGGCTGTGATTATATGATTATTTTGGAAGTTTTTTTTAAAGTACTGTGATTCTCCAAACAAATCCATTACAAAGACACCAAACACAAGCAAAACAAACAAAACGCCTGCCCGATCCATAGTACTTCATACATAACTATACAATTTACTACTACTGCTATATACAATATCCTCATTTTCATCAGTCATCACATTGCTTAAACGCATCTAAGCTACTACTAGTAGCATATACTAGGCAGATATATGCGCACAAAGCAACAAGGCCATCATGTGTAATACAACCCCTCTAAAAAATAAAGTCAAGGACCCGACGCGAATATACTTAAACTATAGGTTTTTTGTAAAATCACCGCTTGAAGGGCCTGAATGTATTTTTTTGTTTTCGTAAAACTACCTACCGTAAAAAATAGTCTAGAGGAAAAAAAGGGGAAATTATTAGAGATGACAACCTTCTTATGTTGGGCCTAACGCCTACGGCGTCACCGAGTAATAACACATGTTCGCAAAACCACTCACCGGTGAAAAATAGTCTAGAGAAAAAAGGACTAAAAATTATTAGAGATGGCAACATTCTTTTGTCGAGCCTAACACCGGGCTAAAAATTATTAGAGATGACAAATAGGTGTTTTTCTCATGCATTTAAAAACATTTTTTCCCATTTTTTTGGTGGCGAAAACTTTTTTCCGGTTTTTACGTAAAAACATTTTTCCGGAAAAACGGAGAAAGGCGACGATTTTTTTCCGCAAAATCACCCACCGGTGAAAAATAGTCTAGAGGAAAAGAGCGAAAAATTATCAGACATAACAAATCTGTGTTTTTTTTGCGACGAAAATATTTTTTCCGTTTTTTTGGGCGGCGAAAAAATTTTTTCCGGTTTTTTTCGGTGCCGAAAATATTTTTCCCGGGAAAAACGGAGTAAGGACCCGAACGTAAAAAGCAGGGACCTATTCGTTATTTTTTTGGACCTGTTCGCTATCCTGGAAAATAAGAAAAGGGCTTGTTCGCGATTTGGAACTAACGGGAGACTTTTCCGTAAAAATACCGCGCCAAGGACCTAAACGCGAAGCGGAAAAAAAAATTCGTCTCACAGAAAACTACACAGGGACCTATCCGTAATTTCGAAGAAACGGAGGGACTTTTTCGCAAAACGGCGAAGTGACACGTGGCTGGGCTGAGGAGGCCGGGATTCTCTCGGCTTTAATAGGGTAGATATTTAGTATCTGAGTCAGTCAGAATAAAAGAAAGCACATAAATGCAAAGACGGCGAGGAAGAGCCATATCTGGTGCAACTAGTCCTCCACCCTCCTCTGCCGCCGGCCACCGTAGAGAACCACCGACCGCGGCGGGATTTGTCCATCCGGGAACGCCCACCGCAGCACGGCGACCGCCACGCTGCCGATGACGCAGCCGACCGGCGTACGTTGGAGCGCATGCAACACCCGGCTCTGCATGTATAGGGGTAGTTCATATTAGCACTAGCACCGTGCCACCGTCTTTGTTGGGTCTGGAAGCCGCCGTACGTGCGCCTGGTGGACGACCTCGTCAAGCCAGAGCTCGCCGCCGTCGTCTTGGCATGAATCTGCACCGTAGAGAGGCACGAGGAGGTCCTCGGAGACGGTCGCCTTGCAGACCGGCACTACTACAGAACGGCACATTAGAATCAGTTCTTTTTTAGCATTAGAATCGGTTCTAGTGGCGATACGATGTCCTTAGATAGTGATGAGGTGGAGCTATCAGAATTGGTTTTGACCCGATCGTGCTAAAATGTCATCAGAATCGGTTCTTTAAGGGAGTGATTCTGATGACCCCCTCATCAGAATCGGTTCTTTCATAGTATCGCCATCGAATCGGTTCTTTAAGAAAAGTGATTCGATGACTACCGATTCGATGAGGGTCATCGAATCACTCTTTAAAGAACCGATTCGATGAGGGGTCATCGTAATCACTTCCTTAAAGAACCGACTCGATGACCCATTGGGGTGTGCCATTTTGTAAATTCTCCAAAAAGCACAGATTACATTCTCAATACGTAATGCACAATATATATCATCACATTCACGTAGCGTAACACGGGATGCATATATCACATTTACGTAATGTAAACGCTTTAATTACAACACATATATATCATAGTCGCTCACAATATACAACTCAAACATGCTTGACAATCAAGACATGGATTTCTCCGATACATATCAAATTGACATATATTATTAATGTTGTTTTCATATGGACTAGTAGGATGCTTCAGATCTCTAAACCTCGCCATCCTCTCGATATAACTTCTAACCAAGCACTAATCGCATAAGTGGTCTCGTAAATTGTTGAGTGCTTTGTTGTCTAAACTCTTCTCGGGGATATTGATCTTTCGCAAAATGTAAATGAATGTATTAATTTCAGTTTCAAAATTTCTATGTAAAAGGCTAAGTATATTATTATGCACGACATATACCTTAGGAAAAGTTGTGAGTTGCCAATCACGATGAGCATGTAACGCATGACATAGAAGTTTAATGGTCACCGCCGCCTGTTGATGGCACCGTGAAGAGAGAAAAGAAATTCAGCCCACGAAGATTAGATGTCAAAAAATTAATCATATATATGCTAGGCACTTGTACCTTAAATCGCTTATACCGCAGTTGTCTTGCCCTTTTTTGTCGCAGCGGCCCTCCTTCATCGACATAGTCCGAGAAACCCCTGCATACATTGGAGAGCACCATTGAGTAAAAACAATAAACGAGTTAAATTCCTCGATGTGTTAGGTTACAATAATGTGCTTACTTGTGCAAAGGAGGCTTGATCACAGATGCCATCGGTCTCTTCTCGATCGAGTTAAATGTAGATCAGATTTTCACTCGGAACGAGGACGAGTAGAACCCAATGGTTGCTTATTAAATAAAATGTAGTGCAAGGAAATAAGTTCACATACGGTTTTAAGTGCGTACAAGTAATTGAATCGAAAAGTACTACTTACTCCTCATGGTACGGCGATACAATGAAGTCCTTCGACTCAGCTTGCAATACCCCCTTGATGTAGCTAGCAACGAACTCCGGTTGAAGCCTAGCCAAGGTCGCAGACACAAGCTCGGGGTCGACAAACCCAACTTCGTGTAGATGCGTCACGGCTCGTTGTCTCATTATCCTGCAACTTGTGTTGAAAGTGAGAAAACATAATGCAAAATCCTATAAAAGTCATGAGCGCAAGCTATATGGTGTGATACTCACAGCGTCCATGATCGTAAAGTAGAAATATCGATGGCTTTCATTTGGTACACACGGAATAGATCCTCAAAACTGACGGGGAATGTTCCATGCTCCTCACGGTGAAAATGTACCTTTTTATACTTCACGTTGAAGTCGACTCGACGCTCTTCCCCTTCACCTTATCAAGGTACCATCCATGGAGGAGGCGAGTCCACTTGCCTAGATCATTCAAATTTGTGCGATGCAATCGTGGGCTTTCCATGTTCGAGGCCTTATAATCATATAGGGTGCACGTGGCTCAGGCCGATTTTTTTCTTTCTCGGGCCAAGGAGTCTCCGAGGTCGAGGGTAGTGGGCTTTTCAGTACCTCAAGGGGCGTTAGGCCTCTGGCTGCCTTTGCTCTCTTGGCGGAAGGAGTCTCAGAGGCCTCCTGTGGTTCTACGGAGTCTCCTGAGGCCTCCTGTGGTTCTACGGAGCAGAGCAGGAGGAGGCAAGCGCAGGAGCAGGAGGAGGCGAGGAGCAGGAGCAGGAGCAAAGTGAGGAGCAGGAGCAGGATCAAAGGCAGGAGCGGGAGCAGGAGCAAAGGAGGAGCAGGAGCAGATCAGCGCAGGAGCAGGAGCAGAGCAAAGTGAGGAGGAACCTACAAAGCACGATATATTTAACTTATCGCAGAGTATCGAATGGTAGAGAAGACGTGGAGGACTTTTTACCTTAACCAAGACGACACCCGTCGTGGGCCACTTGATGAACGACATGCGTGCTTGCCCGAGAGTGGTGATATCTTCTGGGGGGAAATCGAGCACATGTGATAAGAAGTTCGTGGACGAGTCCACCGCACCTCATGTAGCCCTTCCCCACAGTCGACCATGCACAAGGTGTCGGTCTCGTTGCATGGAAATGCAACCTCTGCGGCAACCTCGACAGAAATCCATCCTCCGTCATGATGGTGAGTCGGCACTTCGCAGCACCGCAAGAAGTGTACAACTTGAGGAAAAACATTGCGGAGTTACACTCGTAGCTTTAACTCAGAAAAATTAATTATTACATTCATTTGGGACCGGTCTTATCATTTTGGAACCGCATGTTGCTAGGTCGGGCACGACTTCTCTATGACATCGAGGGCATCCGGCTCGACTGGGAAATCATCGCCATCATCTCGGCCCTCAAGCGCCCTCACGCCATCATCTCCCTCTTATCTCCTCCTCACGTCGTGTCATCTCCCCTCATCTCCTCCTTAATCTCCTCCCTCACCGCTCCCTTAGTGTGTCCCCGAGGTGCTCCTCACGTACCGCCATGACCTTGATACTGAGCGCCATCTTGAAAGTAGGACTTCTTCGTGTGTCCCGCCCCACGGCAAGCACCGCGCCTTATGGTCGGACTTCCCGATCGCAGACGACAGATGTCCCTGCGACCCTTGGCTCGTGAAGGTCCTCGTTCTTTTATTTGGCTTACCTCTTCCCGTAATAAGCTTAGTATTTAATTAGATTTGAAATACAACAAGTTGGGTCAATTGTATTGTACTAAGTTAGATGTCTTACGATGGTAGAGACGACTTGAGCAGTAGCGAGGTTTGCAACTACAAACCGCCTGGTCGAGGTTTTCTTTGTCCTCGCTAATACCCAGATGCGTTCGCCCTAAGATATGTGGGAGTAAGGCATCACCGTCCGGAGTGAGCGACTCTCGGCTTGTCGCTACCACTCTGCCTTCTTCCCTCATAGCCACTGCATCGAGGTGGTGCGGTGCGTGTTAAGCCTCCGACACGGTGTTCCTCTCTCACCGGTACTCTTGCCTCGGCGTACCCTTTATCCTCGTGAACTCGCCCAAACATCGAGGTCACAAATGGATACTTCTTAATGGTGTACGGCCTTTCCGCACGTACTCGGCTGTGCATAAGGGTCTTGAAGTGCCTCAAGGCCACACCCATCCTCTTCAAGGCGCACTGCCGTCTCATTGTGGGTTCATCGTCCTCCTCTATAATCCATTTACTCTTAACCTCGCCCCACAACCGATTCTTCTTTCGTGACTTCCTTTCTCCAATCCTTAATTGTTATGGGCACTCTCTCCTCACCAATTGGCCAAGAAATGACCCAGATCGCCCCATGTACTTAGGAGGGCCCGTGCACTCAAGTGGCATTGAAGCGGAGAACTCAGGCGTTCTCTCCTCAGAGCCCGCTTTGTTTGGTCCTCGGGTCTTCCTCACCTTACTCGCCCTTGAGTAATTGGAACCATGCTCGGCCCTGAGCAAAGACTCTTCTACTACTTCATGCATTTGCAGGCGATTCTCTCTAGTTATGCATTTTGAGTTTTCTTATCTGATAAGGTCATATGTGTGACATGAGAGAAAGCAATTTGAAGCTACTATATGCACTTGACAATAAATCTTGTAAAGGATCAACAGATAATTCATAGTATGCAATTGTTCCGAACAAAAGTCTATCTATTGACCAACTGAATAAGTTGGAATGATAACTCCTAATCTAACAATTCGAACGGATACATGTGGGTTACGCAACTTAAACTCTAACCTCTGCTCAGATAAAAAAACAAAAGCCCATTCCATATGACAAGTGAATTTAGCATTAGCAGATGTTTACTTACACCAACAAGTTTCAGATTTCACAACATCAACAGAGAATTTGAGCATTAATGTACTAATGCAAGAATAGCAACACAAGAAGGTCAAGTTAGTGTTTACATAACATGCAATATCTGTTGACCAACTAAATAACGCACTCAACGATAACCCCTAATCTCTAAATAGGTTTGGTCCTAATCCCATTTGAGGATATGGTTGAGCAAGTTCCTAAGTTGTTGTACAACCGGAGAAAATTTGGCAAGATCTTCATTGTTCTCCGGATACACGCCTCGACAACAGTCAAGAGGGTGTGTATCCGGAGAACACCAGGAAACGCTATCAAATCAACTCAAGTTGTACAACATAGCTCAGAACTTGCCCAACCACATATCCTCGAACTATCCAAAAACGTGGACAATTCGAGATCGCTTGCTTATGAATATGCTATTCCAAAGATATTTATAAATAAGCACTCTTAACGGGAGACGAGGTTACGCAACCTAAACTCTAACATATGCCGAGATAAAACAAAAGTAATATACTGAAAGTAAACATATGGTGACAGATTACAGAAAGGCTAATATGGCACTATAGAGATAATATATAATATGAATAATTGCTCTCAGATTTTAGGGTCTAAATGAAGATAAGAAACTTCAACACTATGGAAGAGAATCGAGTATAAGAGCAAGTTTTTAATTTTTATTCCATATAACAGTATGAGTTCATATACATGATTCAAAAATGACCATATTGACATAATTGAGAAGACGAAATAAATTATGCAGACTATAGCATTCATGAGAAGAATCATGTCTACTATGGCAATTTTGAGTATTTATGAATGATTGCTCTCAGAATTTGGGTATATTTGAAGGTTATAAACCTTCAACTACAATCACAAATCGGCAAAACAATCAATCTAGTAAATAAGGCCTCAAACCCTTACCACCTTATCATGCACAACAAGAATTGACAATAAAAGTCATCGCAATTGAAGTCTTAACTAACGAGGTTAAGTTCGAACAATATATATAATCGATCAATGTATATCAAATATACCAACCTAACAACAAAGCTAACTGTGATCACCCACTATGTTAACAATTGAATTAACTCGATAGAAAAATCAACAAGAGATGAATACTTCATCGACACAATTTCGATCAAGAAAGTTAATTGAACTAAAGAAGTCATCGTGGCAGATCACAAAGCTAGCCGAGCCAAATTGAGTCTCATCGAACATATTAACTTAATCACAGATGAACAAATTGAACTAAACATGTACTTCAGACTTTCATGCGTTGATTGAATCAAAACTTCTAAAGCATGTAAGTCTACTAGTTTAAGGCCTCATTCACAAGACAAATTGTCTCTATCATTAATTACCCTATTATCATCACAGAGCAATACCCTCCCTCCAACAAGAAGAAACAAATGCAGAGCTGAAAAAACTTACAATGTAACAGACTCAAGTCGTTCGTAGGACTGCTAGGCGCCGTAGAAGCGGCGTCGGCGTCGGCGGTGCAGGGGTGGCGTGGGCGTGCCTCGGCGTCGGCGTCGGCGACGGGCGGGAGGCGACAAGTGAAGATGGCGGCGGCGAAGGGGAGGCGCCCACGGCACGACGCACGACGGGCGAGGCACTTTCAAGGCTAGGGTTGTTGCCACAGGAGCAGTGGTAGCGAATGGTTATGGGTAGGGTTTTAAGAATTGCGTTAGTATTAGTATCACTCTTTTAAGAAAACCGACATCGATGCTTCATCATTAGTATCACTTTTTAATAAAACCGACATCGATGCTTTATCATCACTTTTCTAATAAAACACCGATGTTAGTCATTAGTATCACTTTTTAATAAAACCGACATCGATTCTTTATCATTAGTATCACTCTTTTAAGAAAACCGATCATCGATTCTTCACAATTAGTATCACTCTTTTAATAAAACCGATACTGATGCTTTATCATCACTTTTCTAATAAAACACTGATGTTAGTCATTAGTATCACTTTTTTAATAAAACCGATACTAATTCTTTATCATTAGTATCACTCTTTAAGAAAACCGACATCTTGATTTTTCACAATTAGTATCACTCTTTTAATAAAACCGACATCGATGCTTTATCATCACTTTTCTAATAAAACAACGATGTTAGTCATTAGTATCACTTTTTAATAAAACCGATATCGATTCTTTATCATTAGTATCACTCTTTAAGAAAACCGACATCTTGATTCTTCACAATTAGTATCACTCTTTTAAGAAAACCGACATCGATGCTTGATCATCACTTGTCTAATAGAACAACGATGTTAGTCGTCAATTATCACTTTTTTAATAAAACCGACACTGATGTAGTTTATTGCACTATTTCTTTTCAGACATCTGCAAGTTCTGAATTTTCAGCATTTCATCAAAGAGAGAAAATGCCATAACTTTGTCATACATTGTTGAAATTATTAGAAATTTTTAGAAACATATTTCAGATCTTGCAAAACTTTTCATAAAATAATTTTTGGAAAAGCGACCTCATTCAAGAAATATGCCAAAATTCATTTCAGAGACATGATTTGTCATAAAGCGAGAAAAGTCAAAACTTTTTCAAATTAATCTGGAATTGTACGAAAATTTCTAGAAATGAACTTTCGACTATTTACAAGCTTTCCCAACAATAATTTCATCAAATGGAATTTTCTTTCACAAATTATGGCACAAAGTGCAGCATAAAGAGAAATTGCATGCATTTCCATGAAGCCTCCAAACAAACAATTAATCACCTTGGATTTACAATACTATTTTACATGCATTATAATAGTCCATTTATTTACAATATTGCCCTTCATGATGATCTACTCGCATGTAATTGGCTCCATGTGTGTCGTCATCCCCACTAAGACAAGCCCCATCGCAAATGAAGGTATCTCATCGAATTGGTTATACTCTTCTTCATCTACAACATCTTCAACTCCTACGATCCGTCTCTTGCCATGAAGAACGACGTGCAACCTTGGATTGGCGGATCGCGCGACGTAAAAGACTTGAGTTGCTTGCTTCGCAGGACAAAGCGGATCATCTTTGTGGCGAGTCTCTCGAGATCCACAATAGTAAAGCCTCTCTTGTCGACCTTCACTCCATGTGGAAGTCGTACCCACTTACATCGGAACAATGGAACTTGGTATATTCCATAATCGAGCTCCCAAATTTCTTCGATCATCCCATAGTAGGAGTTCATTGCGGTTGGGAGACTGCATTTTGAGTGATGATCATCGAGAAAGCATTTATACTCACACCTTTGTTTTGGACAAGACTCTTGGCATCTTGACTCTCGATGTAAAAGGTGTAACCATTAATATCGTACTCGCCATATCGTACATTAAATCTTGGTCCGTCACCAACCATTTTACATTCTCGAAGAAGGAGACCTCCGCTTTTCTTTGAACCATGTGAGGAATCGATCATTGTGTTCTTGTGCGATGGAAAGCTCATCCATTTGTGGATTCTCTTCCGTAATATCAACTTATGCCGCTTTCGATGTATGGACGAACCATGCTATTACGCAAGATCGTGAAATGCGCCTTGCAATACATATCAAACCTCGGACTCATTAGTTTGGACCCAACGGTTCCTTTACCGACAAGTCCGCCTCATGACGAGATACAGAACACCGATTGCTTGTCTTTTACCCGTAGTCCACATAAAACTCAATAACCTCTTGGTCCCATAACCTTCAACAATACTACCCTCGTGTTTCGACCGATTCCTCACGTCACGACTTTAATATACCCATGTACCTCTCGAGCGGATACATGTAACGTAGGAAAGCGGGTCCACATATCTTAATCTCTCTGATAAGGTGAACAACAAGGTGGACCATTACTTCAAAGAACGATGGTGGGAAATGCATCTCAAGGTGACCTGAGTCCGCACCACCTCACTCTGTAAGTTGTCCAGTACATCGGGGTCAATAACTTTGAGGAGATCGCATTGAAGAAATAACACAACTTTGTGATTGCCAACCCTGACATCCTCTCGGGAGAATATTTCGGATTGCAACCGGGAGCATTTGGGTCATCAAGACATGGCGGTCATGGGACTTCATGCCCAACAACTTCAAATCATCCATAGACACAAGCTTCTTAATATTCATGAGTAGCCAGATGGAACTTTAATACTTTGGAGACATTTGCAGAGATCTTCTTTCTCCTTCTTGGACAGGTGTAGCATGCAGCGAGGATGTACGGGCCTTTTCCATCCTCCTCTATCACCGCAAGTGCGGGCCCGATTCCCATGTAGGCCATGTCGCGACGAGCATTGACACCATCTTTGGTCTACCCGGTATGTTCAAGCGAGATGCCAACCAAGTTGTCGCAGACATTCTTCTCAACATGCATGACATCAATACAATGTGGGACATCTAACTCCTTCGAAGACGGTAAGTCCTGAATATTGACCTCTTCTTCCAAATGGTCTTAGGACTAACAGATTCTGGCTCTTTCGATGAACATCGATATCCTCTACACGTGAATATACTTGGCTTCCACTCATAGGTCTGCGGTGCGAACGGACTTCCCTCTTCCCATCAAATTTGTCATCCATCTTACGGTATCGATGACTTCGAGGTAGAAACCTACGGTGACCCATATACACGCTTTTCTTGGAATTAAGCACCATAGACTCTCGATCTCCTCTTCACAAATAGGACACGCTTTGGCTCCTTCAGATCTTGAAACACGCCAAATTACCAAGGGTCGGAAATCATTTATGGTGCAAAATACCATAGTCCGTAGGGTGAAATGCTCTCTTTGTACGCATCCCACACGGATTTACCCCTCATTCCACAATTTTACCAAATCCTCGATCAATGGTGCAAGGTACACATCAATATCATTTCCATTTGCTTGGGTCCCGAGATTAGTAATGACATCATGATATACTTCCGCTTCATATATGTACCAAGGAGGGAGGTTGTAGATACACAATGAATCGCCAGTGTTTGTGACGATCGCTCATGTTACCAAACGGATTCATTCCGTCGGTACTCAACCCAAATCTTATGTTCCTCATTTCGCACCAAACTCCTCATGTTTCCAATCGATGTTTCTCCATTGAGCGAATCGGCGAGGTGTCTCGACTTGCCATCTTCCTTTCGAGACTCGTAATGCCAATGCAACAATTTTGCCTCTCTCGGATTTGCAAACAACCGCCCAGACGGGAATGATGGGCAAGTACCACAATACCTTGGCGGTGCACCTTTAGTGATGACCTCTTCACCGTCGTTGCCCGGCTCTTACGCTTCTTCTCGTTACGCTTCTTCTTTTGTTTGTACGGGCACACCGCAAACCGGACAAACGTCGTACTCGATGTGCGTTCACGGTACAAGATGCAATCATTCTGACATGCATGTATCCTTTCTATTTCCATTCCCATGGGACATAGTAGCTTCTTCGCTTCATAAATGCTTGTTAGCAACTCGCTTCCCCCAAGCAGATCCGATAGAAGAACTAGTAGTGCATTGAAACTTGTATCCGCCCAACGGTGTTTTGCCTTGATTCGAACAATGCAAGGACCGAACCCAACTCGTGTATTCCGCTTTGCAACTTTGTGAACAGCGGTTTGGCATAAATCTTCTATCAAGCTTTTAAACTTTTCAAACTCTCTTTCCGTAATTACCCTCTACATCCCGCAACATTTGCTCCAAATTATCCTCCTCAAACATATCGGTCGCAACTCGTCATCCGGTTCCACCGTATCTTCGTTGCATATCGGAGGGTACTACCCGCCTCCCGTGATGGATCCAACATGTGTAATTCCTCACGAAGCCACGTCGAATCGGTGGTCCTCAATTTGAGATGAGTTGTTAAATCTCCTCGATTGGTGCAATCAATGCAAGGACAATATATGAAGTTTACACCCTCCTCACCATGTCGCCTTCGCAATTTTTTGAACTCCTTAACACCCTCCAAATTCAGCACTCACACGGCTTTTCTCGATACATCCATTCCTCACGGTCCATCTGCAATTAAATTTCGCACAATAAATTAAGGAAAAATTGGAGCGACAACTAGCTATAGCTATTTTAAATATTGAGACATCATTTCAAATAATATTACCTTTGCAAAATAGTGGGCGATGGTTCCAAGATATATAAATGTACTCACGATCGATACCTAGCTTCTTCCCGGTTTAAAGCTTCCAATTCCCTACATAAGAGACATAAATTTTTAACATCAACAACGATATCAAATAATCTAATTATATAGCTAGTGCAGTAGCTTGCAAATCTTTCTACTACAACGAAACAAATCAAGGGTACCAACGATGACTCCTAATCTCTAAATAGGTTAGGTCCTAATCCCATTCGAGGATATATGGTAGGGAAAGTTCTAAGTTGTTGTACAACTCGAGAGAAAATTTAATGACATCTCATTGTTCTCCAGATACACGTCTCGACAACAGGTCTAGAGGGGTGTGTATCCGGAGAACACCAGAGAGACGCTACCGAAATCTACTCTGAAGTTGTACAACACAACTCAGGAACTTGCTCGAACCATATATCCTCGAATTGTCCAAAAAACGTGGACAATTCGAGACTGCTCACTTATAAATATGCCCTTTCGCTCAAAGATATTTATAAATAAGCACCCTCGAACAGGAGACGAGGTTCGCCGCCTAAACTCTAATAATGAGCTACTACATGATAGCAATAATAATTCCATATATATAAACAGAGATCACACTACAAAATTAAATAGATATGCGCTTGTCAAATAAAGAGTGTGAAATCTGAAAGCACGCACACAATTCCAATGTAACCTAAACTTTATTGACGACATATCGAAATTACAGAGCAAAATTGAAGGGTTTAAAGAATTGTGCTCACATTTTGAAGAAAACCGCAATAGAGGGCAAAAGAGGGAATCTCCTCAAGATAGGGTTTCAATTTTGCCTCTTAATACCCACCCATGAGGACTTCAAATTTTCTCACCCAACTATTGCTTCCAACCACACAATATGAGCTATTTTCTCGGGTAGCGGTGGAGAAATCTCCTCCGAGCAAAAACAGAGAAGAGTTGGTCTTGAGTGCTATATATAACCTAGCGAGGCACACGAGAATCGGTTCTTTTCAAAAGCAATATCGATGTTCACGGCCATCTAGACATAAGCACGAAAGCGCGTCGAGAATCGCCCATCGAGAATCGGTTCTTTTCAACAGTGATAGTGATGTGCACGGTCATCACTATCGCTTATAAAAGAATGATAGTGATAACCATTTTCACATCGAATTGGTTCTCTACTAAAAAGTGATAGTGATGTGCGGTCATCGAATCGGTTCTTTTCATAGAAGTGATAGTGATGTGCACGTGATCATCACTATCACTTCTATGAAAAGAACCGATTCTCGATGACCGTCACATCACTATCACGTTTTAGTAGAGAACCGATTTCGATGTTCCAAAGGCTACATCACAATCACTTATAATCTCGAACCGATAGTGATTATTACTAACACCCTTCCGGTTACTTATCACAATCGTTTTTCCGAAAAACTTAAGAACCGGCTAGATAAAGTGATAGTGATGTGTCGCTTACGTAGTAGTGCTTGAACACTGGCGCAGCTAACCGGCGCACGCAGGCGGCGAGAGAGGTGGCTGCAGAGCGTGACGACCGGCTCGGCTACGGGTGTCGAAGCACGCCGGGCCGTCACCACCGCCGCATTCCTTTATCGACGTCGTCGAATCTTCACCGCCGGCAGCAGGCACCGTTGTCTCCATGGTCTCGTACCACGTACAGCTAGCCAGCTAGCTCGCACGTATATACGCGCGCGAACTAACTAGCAAAAAGCTACCACAGATATATGATCGAGGTTATATATATATATATATATATATAGCGAAATATTCTGTGCAAACCACCAATTCCATGAAAACTCCATGGAAACCACTTGTAGAAATTTTGAAAAATTCTCAAAAAATTACCATATGTAGGGGAGATGAACCTCTACAACTTTGCAAAATTTGAAGTTGAAACTCAATTGCATTTGAAAGATATGAAAAAGACAAAGTCAGTATAAATAGTAATTTTTACTGTTTTGGCATTATTCTTTTTGCTGTTTGTCTTTTTCATATCTTTCAAATGCAATTGAGTTTCAACTAAAAATTTTGCAAGGTTGTAGAGGTTCACCTCCCCTACATATGATAATTTTTTGAGAATTTTTCAAAACTTCTACAGATGGTTTCCACGGAGTTTTCATGGAATTGGTTCAAATTTTGCAGGATTGTAGAGGTTCACCTCCCCTACATGTGATAATTTTTTGAGAATTTTTCAAAACTTCTACATGTGGTTTCCACGGAGTTTTCATGGAATTGGTGGTTTGCACAGAATATTTCATATATATATATATATATGTATAAAATTCTGAACAAAATTGTAGATGTACTTCATAAATTACTCTACCTATGTATAAAATTATAGGTTTAAATTCATTATATATCAAGAATTACAAAAAGAAAATTCTAACAAGTTTAAATAGTTTAAACTTGTCAGAATTTTATCTTTTTTCTAACTTTCAATATATAATGAATTTGATTTTGAAACTTTATACATAGGTAGAGTAATCTACAAAGTACATCTATAATTTTTTCAGAATTTTTCATAATTTTTGTTAGTTGGTGTGCACGTGTGTGCACGGGAAGCCCTGTGTGCACAGAATACGTTGCCATATACAGAGGCATATTTGGTGCAAACTACCTTTATAATGAAAACTCCATGAAAATCACCTGTAAAAATTTTGAAAAATTCTCAAAAAATTACCATATGTAGAGGAGGTGAGCCTCTATAATCCTGCAAAATTTAAAGATGAAACTCAATCGCATTTGAAAGATATGAAAAAGATAAATAGCAAAATAAATAGTGCTAAACAGTGAAAAATTACTATTTATGTTGAATTTGTCTTTTTCATATCTTTCAAATGCGATTGAGTTTCATCTTCACATTTTGCAGGATTGTAGAGGCTTACCTCTCCTACATATAGTAATTTTTTGAGAATTGTTCAAAACTTTTACGGGTCGTTTTCACGGTAAGGGTGGTTTGCACCACATATGCAGCCATATATATATATATATATGAGAATAGCTATTGTGCTCTTGAGAGCACGGATCATCCGTGCTCTCGAGTGCATTTTCAAAATCCGTGATTTTAGAAAATGTTCAAAACAAATAGTCATCTTCTTCATCTTGTTGAAATTTTGTCTATAGACAAAATTTCAACAAGATGAAGAAGATGAATTTGATTTAATATTTTTATCACGGATTTTTAAAAACTCTCGAGAGCACTGATGATCCGAAAATCTCAAGAGCACAATAGCTATTCTATATATATATTAACTAGATATATTAACTAGATAGCATAGCACGCTATGCCACGTAGTATAAATCTCACTCTGAAGTTTTTTGTTACAAAAATGATAGAAAGATCTAAATGTAATTTAAAATATTTCGAGCTTAAAGAAATAATTGGATTTAAACATAATTTTAAATCTTTCGAGTTTAAAGAACCGACGCCTGAGTTGAATTTGTAGAACTACGGGTCTTTTTTGCAAAATAACAGGTGAAATGACCTATTCGCGATTTTAGATTTTATAGAGGGCTTTTTGGCAAAAAATATACTTTGTGTCCTGGTTGGTCTCCAAATCTTTTAATGTTACTCCAGAGTTTTTTTGTTGCAAAAATGGTAGAAGGACCTAAATGTAATTTAAAATATTTCGAGCTTAAAGAAATAATCAGACCTAAACGTAATTTTAAATCTTTTGGTTTAAAGAACCGGTGCCTGAGTTAAATTTGCAAAACTACGGGGTTTTTTTACTTAGCATCTTTAATTCTCTTTTTACTTAGCTAACTAAATCTTAAGCATAATGCAATTAAAACCAATTACTACTCTATATCACAAAGAACAAATGGATCTAAACCAAGCTATATTTAAACCATCTTCAATTCTTTTTTACCATGCTAAATCTTAAATATAATACGATTAGAATCAATTACTAATCTTAGATCATCTAAAATAAAAGGATCTACAATCACACTTTCAAATCTATGATATCCTTTCACCGGATCATGTCTCAATCACAGCCACTTCAAAATAATTCGGGAAACCTAGAAACACTGAGTAGGTCAGGATTCTCTATACTTATTTTCAAGAAAATATTATAGATAGTTTTAGTCAAAAACCGTTAGTAATGTGCATGGTAGCATCACTGATGGTTTTTGGCTAAAACCGTCAGTAATGTGAATCTCATCACTAACGGTTTTTTCTAAAAAAACGTTAGTGATGTCAATGGCAGCCATCATTGACGGTTTTTAGAGAAAAAAAAATTGTTTGTAGTGATCAGCTATCATAAATGGTTCTTAAAAACCATCAATAATAAAGGGTCTAATATTAGTTTTTTTTAGTCGTGGACGTCGACTAGCACATACTGGTGCTGCCTACACGTGTCGTGCATTATATTCATACATGTATATATCATATATCTAGCACTTACATGTTCGGTAGATCCCATATACAGGTATCATATATCTAGCATTTACATGTTCGGTAGATCCCATATACAGGTCGATGATGCAACTGAACTATCACTATATCTAAGACAGAACCGATGATGCATAAATATAGAACACCTTTTTACTGCCACCGATGATGTCATCGATCTAGAGCGCACAAGCGCTACAAGTCCGTAATACACGGACGGAAGAGTCCCGGGGGCTTCCATGTCTGGTATGTAGCAAAAGTGTATAATATACTATTGATGGAATGGGTTTGTGGTTCTCTGATTTCACTATCCGTGTGTATATATGTATACAGGTATTAAAGTCCGATTCATATGGCGAGACTTATATCAATATGTTGCTTTTGTTGTCAGTAAACTACTAGTGAAAACCATTTATGAATCAGAGTTGTCAATAAAAAATTATGGCTAAATAAAAAAACATATTCATACACAAACTAAGAAACGTATTTACTAGTTAACTATGTAGGTGATTAGCTTAGTTAACACGCGTGTGTACTTGGGATGGTTTGAATGCGCTTCTCCAACCGAAGTGCGGAATAACTAATCTGCGCTTGCATGCAGATTAGTGCTACCATACATATGTGTGTATTTCATTTGAGCCCTTTATTTTTGCTATATACCATTTTTTCATATGTAAAATGTGCATATAAATAAATTATGCTATGAAAATGTACTTTGATGAATTTTTTTTGTAGAACTCACTTTAAAGTATCTTATAATCATTATTAGAGTATACTTAAAAGTATAAAGATGTATAACTTGTTTGTTTAAATGGTATATGAGAAGTGGGAGTATGTACCTCCAAGAGTACGTAGCTATTTTCCTTATATATACATATATATGAAATTATTTTATAACGAATTTAGTAATACCAAATTCATATCGAGAGTGTGACAATTTTTGACACGCTGAGCTGCACACACGTGCATCATACGACCTACATTTAGTAGTGACAAAGGGAGTGCTTTCTCGAGGAGAATTCAAACACATTTTGTTGGATAATCTCTTTTTTTTCCTTAGCCTTTTAAGATTGTACTGAACATTAATTTGCATTTGTTGTTTTCCTTCTAACCTTTTGCTTCATGCATTGTAAAAGTAGGCAATAAAGTTTTTCTATTACATGGTAGATGTACATACGCACATGCAAATGCGTTCCTTAGCACACGCCTAAAAATACAGAGGCTGGAGTTAAATCCGTGACCTCATAAAAGTTCCTATCAAGGCGCACTCACATTTGTGTGAAGGTGGATATTAGAATTTGAACCTAGTGTATGAAGTATATCCACAACTCCACCACCCCACCAAGAGGTGGTTCCTGAAAAGTCAATCATTTTGTTCAAACAAGAATTCTCGTATTTCAAACAGATTATAGGCATATTTGATAGAGCTCTTGGTTCTAATTTTTCAACTTCTTCTTGATTCTCCAAGAATCTACTTCTTTGAGAATCTGGAGCTGGTTGAAGGAAGCATTTGGTAGGAGGTTGACTCTCAAAACATGAAAGAGAAGATTTGTGGCAAAAGACCATGCTACCCCCTATTTTAACCTTTGGATTGTATTGGTATCTTATTCCTTTGTATTTGTGCACAGTTTTCTAAAATTTCTTTGCAATTGTGATATTCATGTAAATTATTTTTCTACATACATCCTATAGAGAGCAAATTGCACTACAACCATGCAGTGGTAATAAAATTCTCTTTATTACAGCAATGAATAACTAGAACCATACAAGCAGCGGTTGATGCTAGCAGCAATCCATCACATTGCCTCAATAACATACTGAAAACTGCAAAACAATGTCTGCAACCAAAATCACAATTATTAATTGCTCGTGCTAGCTAATTTGCTAGCTGTTACAAGCTTCATTTACATAAAAACATATCCAACTCTGAACAAAAGTGTTCTCTTGACCAAAAATAATTGCACATACCACAGGATTGAACACAACAAAACTAACAATTACACATATCATATTGTCTGAAAAATCTAGACATTTACAACTCGAACAAATATACATTTCACATACTACTTTGAAAAAAGCCATCTGAGGCGGTTCATAACTACCATTAGTGGTGGTTTTTGAACCGCCACAAATTTAGTGTCACTGATAATCGAGGATTATCAGTGGTGGTTTTGGAACCGCCACTGATAATATTATCGGTGGCGGTTCTAGCCAAAAACCGCCACTGAAAATATTATCAGCGACAAGCCACCACATATATAGGGTTATCTGTGGCGGTTCTATCCACAACCCACCACAGATATCCTTGTATTAGTGGCAGTTTTTCAATAGAACCGCCACAGATACTTATATCAGTGGCAGTTTTTGGATAGAACCGCCACTGATACTACAAGTATCAGTGACGGTTTTAGCCAAAAACTACCACTGATAACTCCAAACAACAAAATAAAAAATGGGTATTTCGGGCTAGTCTCAGGCAGCGCTAGCCATGCCCTCTGAAATAGCATACACATGTCATACACATTGTTTATACACATTGTAACAGACACACAAAGTAGCATAAGATTAGCCATAATGAAACATCAATTTACACTTTGTAATGAGACAAAATTTAAATAGTGAAAGACTAAACTAGTTTTCTAAACTACAAGCCTACTAGTCTTCGGTGTTGGTTGGAGACACACGATGTGAAAAATAAGTATGGATGACTGGATCGTTGTTATCTTTGTCATGAAACTCGCCTTTTGGGTTAATGATTTCCTTTATGATGAAGTAGGCGAGCTGTCCCTGAATGGCTTGGATTTCAATAGGAAACAGTCCCCCCGTAGGCAACTTGAGGCGCTATAAATAGAAAAAATAAATCTCAGAGTATATAGAAATTGAGTAGTGTCAATCAATGTGTGATGTAAGCACGACAAACCTCTACGTCATTGTTTATTATTGTAGAACCTAAGATTTCGCACATGTATTGGCATACGAAGTATCCACATAAATTTATGCCTTGTGGCTACTTGTGACACTATAAAAATTGAATACACTAAAATATCATGGAAAGAGTTATTTACTATGAAATGCGATATAAGAATATTGCTTGCGTGCATACCGGAAATTTAGTACGGATTGAAAGGGATTTGTGGTATGGACGGTATCTTGAACTCTTTTTACAATATCTTTTGAATGCCTTATTCATTAGACTTATCATCTCTTCGTAGTTTTTTTCTATCTTTATCCAACGGGTCCATGATTAGAATCTTGCTCTTCTCTGGAGTAATTACTACGAGAATCCAGTGGAAGCTACATACACGGGTATGATGCCATAGTCATTAGTCCTAAGATCAAAGTAAAGAACAAAATCAACGAGTAATTTAACTAGTTAGTAAGAAACTAACTTACTTAAAATTGTATAGTAAAAGTATAAACTCCTTGTCTTGTAGCTTATCAAAGTGTTATATACATAATCCTCGACCTCCTTTGGTACTCTTGTGATTTTGGCCTGGCAGACCGTTCCCGGGTCGAGGAATCCCACTGGTCCCTGGGTTCTTCTTAGTTCAATCATCTCGTATCTAGATAAGGAAAACGTTAGACATGACATTTATCGGTATTACATGAACGTAGACTATGATTTATAAATTAGACACTTATAGTGACCAGCATCTCAAAAAAGATATGTCGAGGGTGTCGTGATAGAACAAGTTATGTAAGTTATCGAATTCTATCATGAAGCAGCCAACTCCCTCATGGTGAAAGTGTTCCTCTCGAAAAAGGACAGTGATAAGCATCGAGAGTACCTCTTGGTTGGATCGCTCTATGTACCAGGTATGTAATCGCCGCATCATTAATGTAGGCTATTTAACTTTGAAGTGGTGACTAACTGTTTCCCCATCTCGAGTGGCAATCTTTCTTGGTTATCTTGTACTTCGGTCTTCTTCATCTTCTTCAAGTAGGCACTACAGTACAAGGAACTCTATCTCCATGGCGGTCATGTCGTGTAAGGAAGAAGAAGATTGATGCGTGTTCTCAAGATGTTAACAAGCAAAGGGAGGAGAGAGGTCAGAAGGCAAGGCAAGGAAAGGATGATGCATGGGTCGGAAATGGGCTAGAACAGGAGGCAGGCTAGGTCAACAGGGAATGATTCAGCATTGTTGCATATACTTTCATGTAGCACTAACCAAATATATTTAAGATTTTCCATAGAGATCTCCAAAAGACAGAACAATATGTCCAAGAAATAGAATAGACATAATAGCACATGAGGATACTTTGATACATGACAGAAAGCAATAACGTAGTCTAGGAGCTCATAATCAATGATATAAACATATGCATTGTCATGAATATCAAAGAGAGCATAACAACTAGCATATAGCATAAGTTGATTATTATAAGTTGTTCTCAGATGTCAGGTTGCCTTTAAAGGCCTTCCTCGCCACTAGGGCAAGATATCTAATTTTTCAGCATGAATGTGCGATGATCTTCAATAACTTTTACATGTTAAACTTATGTGTTATTTGCCTGTTGCAGGTCAAAGGCATCATAGATGGGGAACGAAAAATTCTCTTACAGAGGAGGCAGTGGCAAAAATTGTTGATGATACATATTTACTATATAATAGAGCCTGGGAATGCCGATCGACCAGCTGTGCCACATCACATTTTTCGCGAAAAAACCCTACAGAAAAACCGATTTCGCAGATAGGTCCTTCTGCCGGTTTAGCCACGCCCCTCCCTGTCTGATGGATCTTAGCGCCTCATCGATTTCGCCGTTTTGGAGCCCTCCATTGGCTGGTAGCGGCTCCTAGATTTGCACCCGTAACATTCCAGTTTTTGAGTTTCTTTGTGCTCGAATTTCAAAACCCGAACCCGTTACATTTTATTCGAATTAATTCCAGCTTAATTTGAATTTTCAAAACGCAAAAGGATTTAATTTGATTAATTCATACTTTAATTTAAATATTCCTTGTTTTTATTGGATTCCTTGTACTTCATTGAATTTTTCTGTATTTTTGGAGGTTTATTTGAATTTATTTGCTATTTATTTGAATTATTTGAAGTTTATTTGGATTTTCTGGAAATTTCCTTAATTCCTAAATCCTTTTTCCTTCCCGGGCCGATTTCCCTGTTCATTCGTCGCTCGGCCCGCTCAAATTCTCCTTCCTGTCGGCCCATTTCCGGCCCAGCCGCCTTCCCGCCGCCCAAACCCTAGATCTATTCGATCCTCACCATTGGATCTCAATCCAACGGTCGTCCGGCGCCGTATCGCTTCAACTCAGCCGAGAAACCCTAACGCCCCGCCCGTCCGATCCCGATCCAACGGACGTGAAGGAGCCACGTCGCCCAAAGCTGAAAACCCTAAACCCTAACTCGTTTCTTTCCTCGCTGTTGGATCCGAATCCACTGGTTATGCTTCGTTCCGCGTTCTGAGCCATCCGATCGTCGCCGAATTGACGGCTCCCGTGCATCCACGTTGCCCCGCGCCGCCGCCGCCGCCGCTGGAAAACCTAGCCGCGCGGGCATCCTCTACTTCCGTGCCCTTTGCACGTGGCCCGAGACTATAAGAAGCCTTCCCGTACCTCGCGCCGCACTCACCGCCTCGCGCCACCCACCCTTCCCCATTTCTCGCCGGCTGGGACGCCGCCGTTTGCCTCTACACCCTCGCCGGAGTTCCTCCGCCCTTCCGAGAACTTCCGTCGTTTCTTCCTCCCTCTCCGGTGAGTCTCTGCCGCCCTTTTTAGCACCGTTGAGTTCATCTCTTCATGCTCTTCCAGATCCACTAATTCTTCGACTCGATCCGTTGCTCTTTCGCCGTTTTGCGCGCCGTCTTCTCCGACTCCGGTGGATTAAGCGCCCTTCGCCATGTCGCCTTCTTCACCAAGCTCCACCGTCCGTCGGTCTTCATGATTCGAGATCTCGCGCGTCTCTCCCCGCACCATCCCTCCATCGCCGCCGAATCGTCATCCAATGGCCAAATCCGCGCGCGTGTCACGGTAAGCCCCGTAACCCTAACCCTCTCGCGTGGTGCCCACGCGAGCCGCGTGTGCGCCACGGTGTCGCCAACCGCCCGCGTAGCCGCCGTGTCCACCGCGTAGATGCGGCTCGGCCCTAGATCCGGTGGCCGTCCTCGTCGTCGAGCCGCGTCGAGTCGTGCCGCGTGGCGCCGCGTGCCAGCCACCTCATCGCCACATCGGTGCCACGTCAGCCCTATTTGCCCCATGTCCGCCATGTCACCGCCACGTCAGTGCCACGTAGACCCTAGCCCCTCCGCGTGGCTGCCACGTCAGCGTGACCAACCACGTACCCGTGAACCCTCGGTGAACTCGGTTCAGAGACCGAGCCGAGCCGATGTGAGCGGACCCCGCATGTCAGCGGTATTCATTTCTATTTTCTTGAATTTCCAAATTTCCAAAAATCCAGCCAATTAGAAGCCGACACGTGTCACCTTAGGGTTTTTTTTTCTGATTTTTCCCTCCCGAGAAACTTCCGAGAGCCCGTTCGAACTCCGATTCGAAAGATTCAAATTTCTAAATTCATCTAAAATCATGCTCTATCTGTCAGTACCTTTATTTTGATTTTTGGATTTTATTTTATTTATTTTATTCTCGTTTTACGTGTAGACGACTTGATTGAAGCACAAGCGGAGCATCCGGCAGAGGTAGCACCAGCGGGAGGAGTGGAAGGCAAGTCTTCCTTGAACATATTGGTCCCAGTTTTATAAAATTTTATATTGTTTTAATCTATGCATGCTTATTATTTTATGTAAATTACTTTAATTGCAGTTTTAAATGCTTAGCTAAATACCTAAATTGTTATGCCCTTATTGATCTTTGCCATGAAAACATTTGACACCCTAGGCCATGATAATTACTGTACTTAATGTTAATTAAAATTTTACCATGGGACGGTAGAAATTGCTTAGAAATGCTTAAACATATCGATATATTGCCATTATGGAAAATCTTTTAAACCTTTGATGAAACTTGTTTATGAAATTATGGCAATTGGTGTTGCTGTTATTATTATTTAATTGAAAATAAAAATAAAAAATGGTTTAGACCGGGGCGGATGGTTTTATGGTGGGTGTGGGATGCACAAAATTTTGGAATGTGATTGTTCCGCCCCAGTCAATTAAGGACCGGTCGTGTATTACCTTGGACCATGCTATACCGTACAACCACAAGTCTATATGGGTACGACCTGGCTAATTAATTTGTACGCGTCGTTATTGGCTTCGCCATTGGGTTGAGTGAGGTGTCGGGTAGACACTTGCAAGGCGCAAGAGGGGGCTTCTGTACTGGGCGGATTTAGCCCTAACAGCGGTGAAACCTTAGCGGGCGAAGTTGGTAGCGGTGTCGTGCATTGTAAAGGCCTTGTCATGATCTCTCTGCCGACACACCAAAGGAAGTGTGTTAATTGCATGGCAAAAAGTGTCGATCATGTCTTGTGGGTAAAGTGTACAATCTCTGCAGAGTTAAAACTACTTGAATAGCCGTGCCCACGGTTAAGGGCAGGCGTGGAACGCTTTCACATAGTAGATTTTATGGTTTTGGTTTTAAATGGAAAATGGTCAATTTGGTTTAAATGAAAATGTGGTTTGGGAATCCGTGAGTGGTTGGAACTCCCGGATTTTAGTTTGGTGGTTAGAGCCAACCAGGTGGTTGGAACCTGAAAAACTGTTATACTTCAAATTTAATTAATTATGTTGTTTACTTTTCGTTAAATACTGCTTTATGAAATTATTACTTGTATTCCATTTTAAATTCCTGCTTTATGCAAAATGAACCCTATATGCCTTCCTTTGTTCAAGCCTTGCATTTAATTATTTGCATTAAGTTTCCAAGACTTGCGGAATATGTTGCATACTCACCCTCGCTTACAGTTCGGTCGCTTATTCCATAAAGCAGATGAGGAGATCAGATATAGCTATCCAAGAGCCTGTATTCCACCGTTCGATATCTGCGGTGAAAGCTTTGAAGAGGAAGATGACCCGGACTTCTAGGAGGCGTATCTTACCAGTCGGTTACTGTGGGCATCTTGATTAGTTCTTTATTGCTACTTTTCCGCTGCTACTTACTCACTTAAGCCATAAGGCTCGATACTTGTAATAATGCGATGATGATGTTTACTCTCTTTTACTTTACTGCTGTTAATTACTGTGTGATATGTCTGTGTTATCATCACTGTTTCACTGTGTGTGCTAGCTGTTCCTGGACTAGCACGAGTAAAACACAGAGGGGTCGGATTTGGTAATCTAGGTTCCTACAGAGGTGGTATCAGAGCTATATCGACTGTAGGTTGCAACCCTAGTTAGAATGGTCGTTTAGAATTTCAAAATTATTTTCTAAATCAAACCAACGAATTTGAATTTAATAGTTGGTCTTCTCTTACCTTATTCCTAGGTTCTTATTTCTTTCCTTTGCTGAAATATTATTTTGAAAATTTAATTTGATCTTATCTCCGGAAATTTCTCTAAGTCTTCGGTCGACTGCAAGATCGGTGAAGGACTACTAGAAGGATCAAGTGGATGGAAGATCGCTCAAAAGGACTCCTGGGAACTTATGAAGAGTTTTTATGGCTTCATAAGTTTGCTCCTGGGAACATTCTGGCCAACCTTTGGTTGATGCTTTGGTCATGTTTGCTCTCTACTTCTTCTTTTCCTAGGGTGCTGTTGCATTCCTATTCTTTCGTTTCTCTTATCACTACCAGTTACCATGTGTTCAAATCAGAATAAGAGAAATTGGACCGTTCTCAATTGGAATGCCAGGGGTTTAAATGACCCTAATAAATGCAATCTCCTTCGTTCTAAGATTAAGGAAGCTGGCTGTTCTATTATTTCAATCCAAGAGACTAAGAGGTCCTTGTTTAATCATTCTATCCTCAAAAGTTTTGCCCCAAGGAGTTTCAACCAATTTGCTTTCTCCCCTTCCTCTGGTGCTTCTGGTGGTATTCTGATCGCTTGGATTGGATCTATTCACTCTGGGCAGGTTGTTTTCAGTTCGTCATTTGCCCTCTCTGTTCAATTTACTTCTAATTTCAACGGCAAAATTTGGACTTTAATTTCGGTCTACGGTCCTTGTGTGGGTCAGGGTAGGGCTAATTTCCATGATTGGTTTGCTAATTTATCCATCCAGGATGATGATGATTTGATTTTGCTGGGAGATTTTAATCTTTATAGATCCTCTCTTGATAGGAATAAGCCCGGGGGTAGGATTAATGACGCCCGCCGTTTCAATGATATTATCTTTTCTTTGGGCCTCATTGAAATTCCTCTTAAAGGCAAGAAATACACCTGGAGCAACATGCATCGTGATCCTTTGTTGGAGCAATTAGATTGGTGCTTTACTTCCACCCATTGGACTTATTCTTTCCCGGGTACCCTTTGGCTCCCTCTTTCTCGGACGATGTCAAATCATATTCCCTGTGTGGCTCAAATCCAGACTCATATTCCGAAGGCCTATGTGTTTAGGTTTGAAAACTTCTGGCTGGACCGTCCTGATTTCCTCGAGGTTGTGCAAAACTCCTGGCAGCATTCCCAGCATAGTGACGATTGTGCAGTCAATACCATTAAAACTAAATTTTGTATTCTTCAGGGTGAGATTCAAAACTGGAAAAAAGCTTTACCTCTTATCATGTGTCAGACATCGCATTGCAGCTCCCTCGTTGGAATTCTTGACAGGATTGAGGATTATAGACCCTTACACATCCAGGAAAGGAACTTTAGATTGATCCTTAAGGTTCATATGCAGAAATTACTGGACATTCAAAATATCTACTGGAAAAATCGTTGCACAATTCGTTGGGTTAAGTTCGGGGACGAAAATACCAAATATTTTCATGCTAAAGCCACTCAAAGATACCGTCACAACTTAATCACATCCCTGACTACGGACAATGGGGATATTTTCTATGAGCACAATGCCAAAGCTAGGATTCTCTTCAACACCTTCTTTGATAGAATGGGCTCGTCTGATAACCCTACCATGTCTTTTGATCTCTCTGAGCTCATTCCTCTCAATAACAATTTGCATTCCCTGGATAACCCCTTTTCCAAAGAAGAGATTGATGAGGTTGTCAAGCAGTTCCATTCTGACAGTGCTCCTAGTTCTAATGGTTTCAACAGAAATTTCTTTAAGAAATCTTGGCATATCATCAAAGAGGATTTTTACAAGTTATGCTCGGACTTCCATGATGGAACTATATCACTCTCTCCCATAAATCAATCTTTCATTGTTTTAGTTCCGAAAATCAACAACCCTGAATCCCCGGGTGATTTTAGACCCATATCCCTTCTCAATTTAAGTGTGAAGCTGATCACTAAGCTTCTTGCCATCAGACTGAACTCCGTTATCACCTCTATTGTTCATAAGAACCAATATGGCTTCATCAAAGGTAGATCTATTCAAGATTGTCTAGCTTGGACTTATGAATATATTCATCTTTGCCAATGCTCCAAACAGAAGATTGCCCTTATCAAGCTTGACTTTGCCAAAGCCTTTGACACGATAGAACATAATGCCATCTTAAGCATGCTTAAAGCTTTGGGCTTTTCCAACAAATGGATCTCCTGGATTGCTGAGATCTTAGGTTCGGCTTCCACTTCCATTTTACTGAATGGGGTTCCTGGTATTTCTTTCAGCTGCAAAAGAGGTGTCTGGCAAGGAGATCCTATTTCTCCCCTTTTATTTGCTATCGCTACTGATCTTCTCTAGCATGTTCTCAACAAAGCCAGGCATATGGGCATTCTTTCTCTGCCTTTGAATTTGGGTCAGCAATCTGATTTTCTGGTAATCCAATATGCTGATGACACGATAATCTTCATCAAAGGTTGCCAAAAGGAGCTGTTTAAGCTTAAATGTCTATTGCAATCTTTTGCCTCTGCTACCGGCCTAAGAATTAACTTCAATAAATCGGGAATTTTGCCCATCAATATGCTTGAGAAAGAGATGGGGCCCCTAGTTGGTCTCCTTGGATGCAAAATTGAGAAATTTTCTTTCAGTTATTTAGGCCTCCCTATGGGTACCTCGAGGCCTCAAATTAAACACTTTGATAATATGGTCAATAAGATCAACAGAAGGATATCCGCCTTTTCTCCTTTGCTTTTCTATGGGGGTAGACTTCAGCTGGTCAACTCTGTTCTTTCGTCTATGCCTACATTTGCCATGGGTACTTTGCGCCTTCCTGCTGCTGTCATCAACAGAATCGATAAAGCTAGGAGAATTTGCTTATAGGGTAAAAATGAAATCAATGGCAGAAGTAAAGCCCTGATCAAATGGGAAAAAGTTTGTATGCCAAAGAACAAAGGTGGGCTGGGAGTTATCAATCTTAGGCTTCATAACATCTCCCTTCTGCTCAAGTTTCTTCACAAATTCTTCAATGAAAAGGATGTTCCTTGGGTCAAGTTGATCTGGTCCTCTTATTACCATCACAATCTTCCTCAGGCTGCGGTGAGGATGGGCTCCTTTTGGTGGAAAGACATTCTTCTTTTCCTTGATCAGTTCAGAGCCATTGCTCGTTGTCGTATTGGTCGTGGGGACACGGCGCTTTTTTGGGATGATGTATGGAATGATATGCACATGAGATCTAAATTTCACCACCTTGCTTCTTTTGTCAAGAATGACATCTGCAGTGTGGCGGACTTCTTTCACTATCCTGGAATTTCGTCTCACTTCCATTTACCTCTTTCGGATCAAGCTTTCCAGGAGCTTCAGGATCTCTATTCCACTTTACAAGCAAATGTTATCATTTCTGATTCTAGGGATGAATGGCTTTACATTTGGAATTCCAAGGATTATCTCCCTAGTAAATTCTACAAGTCTACCTTTAATCAGATTTCGGTTCCCAGACCTATTATTTGGATTTGGAAGGCTAAATACTCTCCTAAACTAAAAATCTTCTCTTGGCTCTTATGCTTTGATCGTCTAAATACTAAGAATTTGCTTATGCGGAAGAATAGCCTCGTCCAAGGGAGTTCTACCCATTGTGTTCTTTGTGATCAGGGTTCTGAAGAAACGAGAGATCATCTATTCTTTGACTGCCCTTTCAGCAAAAGTTGCTAGAATGCTTTGCAAGTTTATTGGAATCTGGACATCTCTATTTTTCAAAGAATTGGTTATGCTTGCTCGTCTGATGGCAGCTCTTTCTTCATGGAGGCTTTCATGATCGCGTCATGGGGTATTTGGAAACAACGTAATGATAGGATTTTTAGATCTTTGCCTGTAAATCTTAATGTTTGGAAGGATTGGTTTTGTGATGAACTCCGCCTTCGGTCTTTTAGGATTAAGATGTCTCGTAGATCAGATTTAGTAGCCTGGGGAGGTAGATTTTCCTAATCTTTGGTTTCTATCGAGCTGATCTCTCACCAGCTCTGTCCTCTTAGTTTTTCTTCTCTTTTGTTTTCCCCTGTTTTCTACGGTTCCTCTTTTAATAAATTCCCAGTAGGGGCTTCCTCTGCTGTTTTCCTTTTCAAAAAAAAAAACCTCAGGTAGACAAAAGTCTGTAAAAGTATAGCAACAACATTATATATGATTCTCCAGATGTCCTTACATCAGCAAACCATACAGATGAAGATTTCCTGTAGACTCAATTAATTGTAAATTGGTAGAGTAGCCTTAGCCTAATCTCCCTTTTTATCGTCCTCGGTGGCGCTCAACCCTTGGGCCCAATTTGAATCCATATTCTATTTGGCCCATTAGAAATGAATTCAATTCGAACTCAGATAACCGATTGTAACCGTTCCAAACCCCTTAAGTATGTGACCCTATAGATTCATATATATTTGGACACGACTCAGAAACACCTTTCCGACCGATAATTGATAGTAGTCCCTAACATATCGATTTCCAAATATTCATAAAGCATAGGACAAACCTACTACAACGTGATAATGTCATGTTCCCTTTGCCTCACGATATCATATCAAACTCAATGCGAGAGTTGTGTCATCCTATGATAACTTGATCCGTTCATTCATACCGTAGTAGATTAATTTATCTAGATTGACTCTTAATCACATTCAACATGGCCATGCACTTCTTAATCTATCTACCTTGGAGGCCTAAAGATATCTCTCCATTATATAAGAGGGGCAAATTCCATCTTTATCATTCATATATCTTAGCATGTTTCATGGTAAACTCAAAAGCCACCTTTATAACTACCTAGTCAAAAAGTAGCGTTTGACAACTCCTAAATAAACCATTACACATCTAGGAAATCAATAACAATCTCAGGTCTAAAGATCATACATTCACTATATGTAAGACCATTTAATGACACATAAGAATATATAACAATTCTCGCAGTGTCTCATATGGGTTTATCCAATGCATGTTTTCCAACATGTGTCCATATTATTGATTAGATATCTTCATATCTCAATGACCCGTGAAACATAATCATCAATCAATACATGTACTAATCTATGAATCATAATCGTCCTATATTATGATAACCGATCAGAATTAACTTGAATAACATCGATATATGAAAAGAGTTGTATGAACAAGTCACGTACTTGTTGATCAATTCAATCAATATTTATTTAAAGGACAAATAATTATACTATTCTATAAACATAAGATGTAATACAATCATTTCCAAAGTTGCCTCAAGGGCATATCACTAACATGATCATTATCTGAAAATTTTACAGAATTATTAGCATTGCCTCTAGACCTCACAAATTTTTTTTCACAAATATTAGGCTTCATTTAGTGCCCCTAGAAAGTCAAAAACAAAATAGTATATAAAAAGACAGTAATACTGTCAAAATTATTTTAAAAAATACATAGGTATGATAATGATATGAAAATTTTACAAAATCAATAGCATTGCCTCAGGACCTCTCACAAAAAATTTTAACATTTTTTATAATTTTTTTGAATTTAAATTTGAAATCCACCTGTTTACTGAGTGGTTTGAGATATCAAACTGGATCGGTACACTCCATTTTCACGATTTTTGAGTGATTTTCGTCAATTTTGCCAACACTGCGTGTGAGCACAAATGTTACCAGGGAATATTGTTATGGTGCACACATCGTATTCCGTGTCATCTGTAGCTGAGTCTAAGTTGCAATCAAATTCATTCCATTTGACACAAAATTCTTTGAAGCCTAAAACCAAAGTTACCAAACTGGAATTCATTTAGATGCCAATTTTAGGAGTTGACAATTTTTCTAGCTATCTTTTCTTTTTCTTTTTAAAATTTAACTCGGTTTCGACTAAAATTACAAATATAGCCTCCATTCTTACGAGAAAGGCATAGCAGACGACACTTATCTCCTACCAGCTTGGGGAACGTGGAAGCTAGCGTTGCTATGGCCAGGGAACGTGATAGCCAGTTAGTGTGGTAGCGAGTGACGAGCGCGGGAGGAACTTACATGGTAGGAAAGCGCAGAAGGTACCTTCCACGGTAGGAAGAGGGCTAGATTTGCAATTCCACTCAAAAAGGAGCTAAATTTATAGAAAATACGGAGGGACTTTGATCAATTCCTAACTTTAGCTTACAGCTACAAACTCTAAGATCAGAACCTCCTGCAAATTTCAATTCCACATGATCATAAATTTGGACTTTAGGCTCTATTTGGGACAACATCTGCCTAGCTTCTGCTTAAAAAAATCAGATTATTTGTCAAACAGGAGGACTACAGATAACTTATGGAGAAACTGTTCTCTACATAGAATCATAATCTGGATGCCATCTATTCTCACTTATTCTTGCTGACCGGTCCTTCACCTTCACAGATAGCCGATTCGATCCAATTCTGTTATAATTAAAAGTAGTTTGTCCTATAATCTTAAAAAGCATAATGAAAATCTATCCTAATAGACATCATATGCCGATTCCCATACAAAGAGATGTAAAAAAAGAGGGGTGGGGGGACCGTTTGCGCTCTTGCGTCGAGCGGGGAAAAGATGAAAGCTCCGCTCCCCTAGAAAGCCCTACACTGACACGTGGGTCTCATCGAGATTCCGGATTTATCCGGTCCCACCTGTCATGAGAAGCTCCTTTTCGCTATAATATCCCCTGGTGTCCATCCAGAACCTTCGCATCTCCTTCATTATCTTCTTCGTCTGTCTTCCCTACGCGCAGTTGCGTTTGCGAAGTCGAGACCAGAGACAAGGCTGCCGTGTGGGACCGGAGAGTCAGCGAGAGAGGAAGAGAGATGGCCGGGATTGGTCCGATCAGGCAGGACTGGGAGCCGGTGGTGGTGCGGAAGAAGGCGCCGACGGCCGCCGCCAAGAAGGATGAGAAGGCCGTCAACGCCGCCCGCCGCTCCGGCGCCGAGATCGATACCACGAAGAAGTGTTCGTGACCCGACCTTCGATTTGCCCCTTCTTTTCTTGGACTATCTTGGGGGTTTTTTCCGATTCGTTTGGACGTCTTCGATCTATGTCGCCGTCGCTCTGTTTGATTGATTGGATGCGGAGGATTTCCTTTTCTTTTGCCCTTTTACGGATTTGTTAGCTTTTGTGGAATATTTATGGGCTTATTTTGGTATTTTTTCTGGACTTGCTAGCTTCTTTAGCTACGGTTGGAGAAAGATTTGATCGGTGCTGTTGATCTCTGATTTTGGGGGTGATTTGTTTACTGTTCTTCTGTGCCCTAGTTAAAAATTGTTTTTGTGGTTCTCAATCTTTTCGTAACGATTCTGATCAATCAGTTTGATGTTTTTTTTCGTAACGATTCTGATCAATCAGTTTGATGTTTTTTATGTTCTTTTCTCAATTTCTCCCTCTCTTAGATTTTGTTTTTGCTTGATCTATGTGTGAAATATTTTTTTGCTTGCAGACAACGCTGGGACGAACAAGGCGGCGTCCAGCGGCACATCCCTCAACACCAAGCGGCTCGATGAGGACACCGAGAACCTTGCCCGTGAGCAATCATCTGCCCCTCACCATCTTATCTATCATAGTGAATTTGATCATGAAATTTTATATGTAGATGGGGTGAGATGAGATGTACATCCATGATTTTTTTCAGAATTTTTTGAAACTTTTCTTAGTTGGATTGCACGGTGATTGCACGGGAGGCCTGATTGCACCACATCGTTGCCCATAAGTTAATGCAACAAGCAAAAGAAGTGACATCCCAAAATATGGTAGTATCGTAATAATATATACGAATTTACTCCCTAAACTGAAGCAAGACTATCAGAAGCACGTCTCTAACAAACGATACTTTTAACTGATGCTGTGGAATAGTAGGCGACTGATATATGCTTGCTGAATATCTGCCGAAATGAGTTGTTGTATATTTATATTGATACATCATTTTGGATTAGCGCATTAAAGTTTCAGTGCACAATACTTTTGAAATAGCAATGAGGGATCCTGTCTTTCTGTTCGGTATTCTGATATGCTCTCACCTGATACCAGATGAGCGTGTCTCAAGTGACCTGAAGAAAAACCTCATGCAAGCAAGGCTGGATAAGAAGCTGACCCAGGCACAGCTTGCTCAGGTACCTAGTTGAATCATGAGATTTCAGAACTTTAAGGAGTTTCATGCTTACATAAGGAAGAAATCTTTATGTGGCCTGCAAATTGCATGAACAAACACTATAACCCCTAACTTTGCTACATTCTAAAACGAATATTTGTTGTAACAGATGATCAATGAGAAGCCTCAAGTGATCCAGGAGTATGAGTCGGGCAAGGCGATTCCCAACCAGCAGATCATCGGCAAGCTTGAGAGAGCCCTTGGAACAAAGCTGCGAGGCAAGAAATAATCTTCGAGCATCAAGTTGAAGCCAAGCCTATCTGTCTGTTCATCTATCTGTGCTGGGTCTTTAGCCATCCAGTCTGTTTCTGTTGGTGCATGAGTTAATACCGAATAACTATGTTGTCACAGACCTCGTAATGCTGCTACTCTATGTGTCATGTGTCCTAGTGTGCTAGAGCTGTGCTGAACCTGCAATGCATTACTGGTATGATAACCTGCGTGGTTTATGCTTGATGATGTTTATTACTGGTGATCATTACTGATGCCTCGCATACATGGAACATTTATATTTGAGCAACCGTTATGTTATATTTGAGCAGTGTTTCAATGCTTTTTCTCTCAATACAAGTTGCACAAATCTTAAAGGAGCAAGTAATTACTATCTATCTTTCATTTATACTTTAATATTTGTGCAACTGTTAAAAAGAAAAGCATGGAATCACCTCTCGCTATATTTTCTTTTCTTTTCTTTGTTCTGTTGTGCAACCATTTACTGTGAAGTCCTCCTGGTGGTAATCTCCAGCCCTACCGCGTTTTACAACACCGGATGGATCTGTACTTGCCTACGTCAGTTTTGTGCTCTGAAGTGTGTCGGTTTAGTTGAGTATTAAATCGGTTTTAGTGGCCTCTGTACAAGCTTGCTCCTATCGCATGCATTTACGCTGTCAGCTTATTTCTGAATGCCAACCCGCAGGCTAGTATTTCAGTTCTAGTTTTCGACCACCGACTCCTGGTTTCATTATTTTGTTCAAGTCTGCTGTCTTGTATAACTTCTTTGTTTCACTATGTACCTCGCTGCCAAGTTCCAACCTCTCCAATATACGTACTCTTGGTGATTACCAGTACTGTGGGAATAAAATCGTAAAAGTGCACAGTTGGTAGAAGTTGCTGTCTAATGTTTGTACACTTATTCTCCCTTTGTATAGTAAGTAGTAGGAGAGGTGATTTGGGTTTTGAAGGTGGTCTTTTGCCGGCCAAATTGCCGTGTCTTTTGGCTCGGGCAGTTAGTCCACCTATGTGGGTATTGCACGCAGAGAACATTGAAGCTGGGGTCATGTGTATATGGAATTTTCATACATACGTGTCGCCGCCCAAACGAGTTCCAATCTTGTTGCCTCTCCGCACATTCCGATGGCCTTCACACTGCGCAGCTTTTGGCAGTGCCACCGGTGTCTTGCTGCTACGTCTCTCCCCTGCGCTCTCTGATGGCTGTTGTTCCAAAACCGAACTCACAATTCCCTACCCCATTACGTGCTGTTCTTCGGCATCACCCACCGCAGAACTGTGAACCACCACCCACTGCCGGGTACCAGCTGCCCAAGATCCAAGGTCGAAGGGCAGCAATAAAGACGTCCAAATTGTTGCTAAGGGGTGGATGTCCGTTGCGAACTTATGCAGAAGATGCACACAGAAAGTGTTTTTGTATTGGTCGATCCATGCTGGCATAGACGTATGGAACCCTTTTTCTGCAAATACGTTTCACATTCTTCTCTAGTGTGGGAAGTCGCAAATCGTAAGCTCACACGATTGTTCAATCAAAGGCTACGTAATTAAACCAACTGAATCAATGGTTTGCCAAATCAATTGGGGCATTTAGTGCAAAATCAGTACATGTTTTTAGGCCCGGTGTAGTAGGTACAATGTTTTCTATATAATTCTATGAAATTCTTGTGAAATTTGTGCGTTCCAAACATGCTCTTAGGATTCATCTGCATTTGCTCTGGTCTTCAATGGCAGTTCAAAACTTTCTATTATGCTTCCATCATTTTGAACCAACTGATCCTTGATAGCTCTCCTTCACTAGTGAACTTCACAACCAAATCCTTTGATTCAGAGATGCTGCACAATTCCAAGGCACTGCTTGTGACAATTCAATAAGTTGGTTTTTGTTTGCAAATAATTATTGTTTTGGGTTTTTTGTCGAATATTTCCCATCAAATATCCCTATTGATTTGGCACACCATTGATTTAATAGTGGTGGGTTGGTCTGGTATAAGTTACATATAATATTTCGGTAACCATTTGCACCTAGAAGTGGGCACTGGGCCGGACCATTTTGAGCCGGCACGAGGCATGCCTGGCCTAGCTCGACCCACGTCCCACGGCCCAGTACAGAACTGTTCTAAATGGGCCGGGTCGGCACGACATGGTTGTCCGGCGTCTTGGGAACACATCAATCTGGCACAATGGGCGTGACTACCGCACGATCCGGGTCATGCTTTCGAACTGCACTGCCAAACACCCGTGCATGCTTGCGTTGTATGTGTGGGTGAGCAAATCAAGGAATAAAGGAAAAAAACTCTGGATGGACTAGATAACAGGAAGGGAATGTACGCATGCGTTGTATGTGTGGGTGAGCAAATCAAAGAGTAAATGCATAGCTGCATGTATGTGACTGAAAGATGCAACCGAATCAAGAAAATCGAGAAGAATAAACACAATAGGATTTTGTTTTGATCGGAGAAAAAGAAAGTCCTAGACAGATAAAGAAAGAAATCAATCTGTCGTCATTTTCTCTCGTAATAATAGTATAAATGGGCCGGATCTAGACCGGCATGGCACGAAGTAAGCATGAAGTCCAAATGGATCGTGCTTCGACTTGCCGAAGGCAAGTCAGGTCAGTGTAAGTTCAACCTTCATTAGTTATGGTTTTGGTGTTAATGACAAATCTAATGACAAATCTAATATTAAGTTTATCCCCTAATGCGATATTGTTATTAATGACAAATCTTATATCGAGACTAACTTGTTTATTTAGAATATCTTTGATTAGTCTCATCGCATTGAAAAATGGAAAACCCAAGGTATGTATGCATGTCTATTCTAGTATTAGTTGCATATTTTGGAGTCAAGTTAAAGTATGAATGTCCCTGTTATATTAACCACAAAATGTGCATCATGTTTCCCAATCCATATATTACATGGATGCACACATTTAGGGGGAGTTTGTAGTTTAACTTGAAAGTCTCTTTGTATTGATCTAATTCCTATTGACACATATAAGGATCAAGGCAAAGAAACTAAACCCTTGAGTATATGTAAACTTGTGTAGTCAATATATACTCATGTCAATTTAAATGATAATTTAAATTGAGTTCATTTGTCTTGTTAATCACTAAATAACATTTCATCATGTGTTGATGGTGTTCCGTGATTAATTGAGGACAAATGAATAGCTCTTAAGTATAATAAAGCATGAGTTGCATTATCGTACTTAAGACACATTTACAATCATTTCAATTGATTTAGGTTGTGCTCAATTGATCTAGAGGCATCCATTATGTGTTAATGGAGTGCAAGAGATGATTGAGACAACCATGCATCTTGAACTAATTATTTTATGAGTTGTGATTGAGTTAGGTCCAAAGATGAATGATATGATGAAAACGGGACTAGGACGGCATCATGAGTTGATGGGCGTCAAGAGTGGATCCCGAAGAGGAGTCGAGTGATATCCCGGGGGAGCAAATACGCGATGATCATAAAGACCCCAAAGGGGATTGCGTGCGGTGGCAAAGGTATAACTAGATAGGCTAAGGACTTTTGTAGTCTTTGAGTCTAAGGTTTTAGCGCCGTACTATTAAGAGGGGTTGCCTCTTTGCTTGAGCTTCATCATGTGTTGGTGATCTCAATCCGCGTTCACTCAAGCTCAACCATTTGGATTTGGTTTTTGCATGAAGTTTAACCATTTGGCATGTGTTGCGAATGGGTTAAAAGTTATGCTTGGTTGTTTGGTTTATGCTCCGATTTGCATGTGTTGCAAAGAGGAAGAGCATTTGCATTTGGTTTTCGCATTATGCTTTGATTTGCATATGTTGCAAATAGGATAAGCTAATGCGTTGGCTTTTGCGTGGAATTCACTTTTGCATGTGTTGCATTAGTTGAAGCTTCACGTTTTGGTTCGCAAAACATCTTTCTTAAAACCGTGTGGTTGCTTGGAGCTAAGTTTTGCATGTGTTGCAAAAGGAGAGAGCTCAAGCACGAATTGATGTTCATGTGTTTGTATGGAGCTAGAGGCTCGCATGTGTTGCGAGTAAAGAGCTCATACGGTTGAAATGGTTTTGGTTTGAAGTTTGGTTTCGGTGTTGCATTGAACTAGAGAATTGCATGTGTTGCAATTAGAGAGTTTATGCACCGTGAATTTGATGTTACTTGGAGCTAGACTTTTGCATGTGTTGCAAAGAGTAGTGCTCAAGCATAAAATGGTTTTATTGTGTTTATTGAGTTGTTTGCAATTTCGTTGTGCGAATAAACTGAGGTTTATGAGTCCGGAATCCCGAGAGCATGTGAGTGGGGCTTGCAACGGGTGTTGGCAAGTTGACCGGGTCCTGTGTTGACCTTCACATGGCTAGGGGGATTAATCTCATAAACTCGAGTTTGATTTGCTTAATACGTTTTGCAAATAGATCTTGAGTTGATTGGCGAAATGTGTTTTCGTCATTTGGAGTTGGTTGTTGTTGTGCAAATGTGTTTTGCAAATAAGCGTTGGAGTTATGCGTTTCGATCCTAGAGCATGTGTTGACATTTGCAAATGTGTTTTGCAAAGTGTCGGGATCATGTGTTGATCCTTACATGGCTAGAGGGTTGATTGTGTAACCTCGGTGTTTGTTGCGGAATGCGTTTTCGCAATTTGGTTGAATTCTTTGAGCGTGAGCTAAAGTGGTGCAAATGTGTCTTGCACGTGTGTATGATCATGTGTTGATCATCCTTGAGGCTCAAAGAAGTGCATTTGGCTTTCCGGAGAAAAGTTTGCGAAAAACCGAGCTAGACTGCCAGCGGCGGTGATCGCCTGGCCGTTGACGGGCATGGGCGATGCGACCGGCGGTCCCGTCGGCCGGGCGGTAACCGCCCGTCGCGTAGCGTTATTACCGAGAGGGCGTTCTTGGTGTGTTTGGTTTTATCTGGCGGTGCGGCCGGAAGGTCTTGTGATGCGACCAGCCGTCAGTGCGACGATCGGGCGTCTTGTGATGGCCGGCCGCTGCAATCGAGAAATCCGACCGTTGTTCAGGAGGAGCGGTCGGACGGCCGAGGCCCGGTCGGACCGGTAATTTGCTGATTCTGCCCGTTTCGACCCCCAACGGCTAGTTCTCCTTTGTGGGCTATAAAAGGGGACCTTGGGGGGCAAGGGCAGGGTGCTGGTGTTATTGAGAAGTGTTTTGGTGCTGTGTTTGAGTATTTGGGAGAGGTGTTGCATGTGTTGCACACTCTCACTTGCTTCTTGAGCTCAAGAGTGGACTAATTGCATGTGTTGCAATTAGGAGTGGATTTGAGAGGCTCTAGTGCATGTGTTGTACTTGAGTGAGGCCCTTGTGCATGTGTTGCACTTGGTGATCGCCGGAGCGCATGTGTTGTGCCCGGTGAAGGTCAAGTGGAGGAGCGGCCTATTCTCTTGGAGGTTGCCGACTCCTAGACGGCGTAGGCGTCGTGCGCGGGAGCTCTCGAGGTGTGAGAAGCCCCGGCAAGTTTGTGAAGGTTTGGGTTGAGCCTACGCGCAAGCGTGAAAAACCACACTAGTGGAAAGAGGCGGGTGCTCGAGCGGGAGCCGATCCGAGTGGTCGGGCTTGCCTCAACGTGGACTAGGGGAGACCGGCAAGTCTCCGAACACCACGGAAAAACATCGGTTGTCTCTTGTCTCTTTACATTCAAGTATTTATCTTTTGCATATTAATCAATTGCTTGAATGTATTAGAATTGCTTAGTATTAGTGATTGTTCAATTTAGCAATTCTAGTGTAGAGACTTAATTTAGTTAGTGCACTAGTGAGCCTAGTTGATTTAGGCTTTAATTGTCAAAACCTATTTATCGCTTCCGCATATATCTTTGATTAGGTTTTGACATAGGGGTGTATCAGAGCGAATTGTTAGTGAGCGATCGAATTTTGTAAAACGCCTATTCACCCCCCTCTAGGCGCATCCTCGACCCTACAGTCAGCCCGGCGAACATGATGGGCCGTCGCGGCCTGGCACTGTTTGGCCCAAAGCACGATGGACTTGTGTTGGGCCGGCCCGGCCCGGCATGACGCCCACCTCTATTTGCACCAACAAGGTAGTATGGTTGCAAAGGATCGAAATGTGACACTAAGGTGAATAGGCCCTAGTATTTTAAATGACCAAATTCAACTCAAAGTCAAGCGAGTGTAGAACATTGTCAATTTGTGCATACATACCCTTCCATGATAGTTCACATGAAACAGACTTCATGAAAAGTACCTTTTGAAATGAAATATTTAACCAAATTAGGACACGATTACATCCAGGACTTCATTTGAGAAGGCAATTTTAGTTTGAACTTCACTTTGAACTTGTTCAAACTAGTTACGAAAAAGTTAAACTTAGTATCTAGGTGATGGACAATACTCAAGTGAACCCACAGATTTATACCGTGGAGCTCAGGAGCCATGGAGCCCAAGTTATATAAAGAGTTTTTTTCCCCTTTTTCAATTGGATTATTCCTTATGACAATAATCGAGAGTCAGCGATATTAACTTCAGTTCAACACACTCTGACAGGTTCATTACTTTGAACCAGATGCTGTATTTTTTACAACTCCACCATATATCTTGCGTTCACAGTTGTAGTCACCACCAACCCTCTTCTATTGCTACTAGTGCTTTGAACCTTGCCAAGCAATTCTAGTGGAAGTAAAGAGTTGCGTACTGTTTGGAGTTAAGCCAAACTTCTTCGTATTGCGATTTATCTTACTGTTTTTTCCTAACAGAAGGAACGTAATGGTTAGGCTTGGAAGGCATTAGGGGAAAGCAACAATTTTCTGCGATTGCCAATGCACAAACTAGGGTTTGGCTTGAAAGATGTTCAAATTAAGCATACAAGCACGGGGCTTATTGGAAGGCTATGGCTCAGGTAGATCGTTGCACTTTTTGGATAAAGGAAGCTTTATTAATATCAAGAACATTACATCGAGAGGATACAAAGTCCTTGAGATTACTCCCGGCCTCTGCTTAACTAGAAGCACACAGTCACAAAAAAGAAAACAAAGTTAACACAAACTCCCTAGTTCCTAGCAATCCTCAAACTAGACCGCCACCTATGATCCAGAGTAAAGAAAGCCTTGGCCACCTGAACCAACCGATGTGTAGCCTCCATCATAATAGGACGCAAGTCCGGTT
>JAYEVE010001514.1:0-15784 GCA_036346375.1 Guadua angustifolia
GAGGGGCGTCTTTCGCCCCTGCCCGCGGGGACGCTGGCCGCGGGCCGTGGTCCCGGCCCGCGGGCCGCCCGGGGGGGCCCGGCGGGGCGTTCGCCCACCCGCCGGCGCCCGTGGAACCAGCTTGCCGGCGGCGGCGTGATCGCCGCCCGCCCGAAGCCCGTGGATTGTACTTTAAGCGATGGAAAGGTACCCTAAGCGTATAATCGGCAGGCGCGTGTGCGGATGGCCATCACCCTTGCACCGAGCGCCGCGATCTTGGTTCACCCGTCGGTACCTCGTGTTCGGCGTCCACGTCGAAACTCGCTATCCATCGTGTGATGAGGCGATTTAGTCGATGTGAGTGTTCCCGTGCGGGCACGTGCGTCCACCGCGTCCACTCGTAAGTTCCCAGTATTGATGTTTTTATAATTATTCTTGTGTAATGCTATCTATACGCTATACTTAATTTTCACCCGAGCCGATGGAAGGACGACCTGCGACCACCCACTGAATCGCGTATGCTGCCTTGGTTTGAGAGGGAAGAGCCTCGAGGGCGTCGTCGAGGATCGCCGTCTGACGTAGGGGCGTGCGCGCGTGCAGCGCTGGTACACTCCGGACTCGTGTGCGTTTAGTGCGTGTCGACCCGATCCCCCTAGACCGCGTTCCGTGGTGGCGGAACCGTACCCCTCCATATGGACTCGGTTCAGCGCTTTGGTGCGTTCGTCATACATTCGATATAATTAATTTTGCTAACTAATTACGTAATTTATTTTGCTAACTAATTCGTAATTTATTTCTGGTGGCGTGATGCATCATCACCACATGGACCTTCGCGGCTTATGCGGTCGGTGACCGGAGGCCGTGGCGAGAGAGGCGTCACCCTTTGCGTCGGGAGGTTTGGGCGGCTCGACCGCAGCCCTCATTGTCGGGATCGGCCTCCCTACCATCCGCGAGGCGTGCAGCTCGCGAGGCGGTGCGCCAGTACATCTTCACAGGTCCGCCCGAGCTGCGAGAGGCAACCTGTGCGGTCGGCTTTCGGTGAAATCTTGGAATGCCTTTGTTCAAGTGTTACAATCGCGTATTACAATGCTCAAAACAATTCTTTATTTGAGTACGGCCCGCGAGCACACTTCTTCACGCCGCATCGGACACGCTCGGCGACTCGACGACGAGCGATGCACGAACCGGAGGACTACGTGATTACCTCTCCACGGACGTCTTTGGGGGTGGGGCATCATCATCACGACCGTCGGGCGCCACCACCGCACGGCTTAGTCGTCAGGGCGCCCGGCCAAGATGAGCTACTCGGCGTGCAGCGCGCCTCGGCTAGCGCGAAGGCCCACTGCCCTCGCGTTAGCGTACTCAGGGACCGAGTTGAGGAAGGCCTCCCGAGCGAAGCCGATGGTTTCTTTTGATTTTTATTATTGCTAGTATGTTATGTACTAAGTATTTCATTTGAAATATGTTGCACTTGCATTTGTATTTTTTGTAAACTTAATCTTACGTGTAGTTGTTCCTTTCATCACTAGACGCTTTGTCACACACCTAGCACCTTTACTCATCGGTAGCACCTTTACCGGAAGACCGACAACAGAGCATAGCGCTTTCCGGTAGCGATGTGACTACTATTTGCTTCAGACTTTACTGTTCTAGCGGCTTTACAAGTGACACGACAACACACGCATGCGGCTTTTCGGTAGCGATGTGACTACTCGGCGCTAGCAGCTTTACCAGGTCGAGGCGACAACCGCCATTAAATGACAACCTGCGCAACACGCCATGAAATGACAACCGCGCAACACTGCGGCAGAAGACTGTAATTTGTGGAGTAACCCTCACTACCACTATAAAAAGCAGTCCGGGGTAGACATCCAACACAACCAAACCACAATGTCGTTCTCATGCGCCTCTTGACAGCGAAGTCATCCACCCGAATATCCGGATGAGAGTTGCGTCGCGCCCGATTCTCCCGGAGTTGCCCGACGAAATGTGTGCAACCTACGGCCAAGATGATGCAATCTACCCATGGAACACGGCCTGCCCCTCTTTGTTGGCCACCTACAAGGTAAACCCTCTGGTGTCCACACAATACATGGTAACACTACCATCTCATGCTTCGTTCTTTCTTTTCTTAGCACAAGGACGGTGTTGCTTCTTCCAATGGATCGACGGGCGAAGCAGCCTGACTCTAATTTCTCAACAAGCTGCCCGACAACTACCCCGCTTGCGAGAACTTCACCCGTGGGGAGGCCGCGAGATATGTCCCTTTTCTAGATCGACCGAGCTTAGGGCGGTGTGCAAGGGCCAACCGATCGGTGAGTTTCATGCGACATACTCATGTTAAACTCACAAAGTAGTAGTTCTAAACCGTATCGCATTCGAGTTCAACAGGACACTTCGAACATCAACAAGTCAAAGAGGAACCTCCTCGGGGCCACCCGAAGCCCGGCGTCTGCGTACATGGCTGGAGGAAGTGATTGATACTGCCACGGTGATCTAGCGGACCGGAGATTCTCAAGGTGCCCTTGGCCGAGATGAGCGGTCTTTGGTACTTCAATGGTGGACGGAGCGTACCACCCACATCTCGGGCAACTGCATGGGATAAGCTGGGGAGCAACCTCTCGTGGTGCTACTACGCCCGGAAAAGCGGACCCATCGTTTGGTGTTATGCAACCACCAAAGCGGGCATCTTGCATTGACTGCAGGGCACGCTTCCGGTTTCAAGCATAAGCCCACACACTCCTGCACCATATAGTGGAGTCGAGCGAAAGCAGAGCGGCGTCTCGCATGTCTCCGCCAAAGGCCAACCAGCCAGAGGTGCGGAGGGTTCATCCTCTCGAAGAACAAGGGACAAGAAGCGGCTAGAGGTCGCAACACCAACAAATCCTTGACTCGTTGCGAGACCATCCGGAACCGGTGGTATTAACATAGGGGCCGCGGAATCGGATGACATGCCCATATGGGGGCAAATCCACATAAAAACAACCAAAATTTAAGTCTTATACACCCGAGCGTCTGGCATAGGCCACCCAATGACGCAATTGGAGAACCTTCCGGAACCCCATGGAGTTCTTTCATAGTAGGGATTGAGCGGTGTCAGGGATCGCCGCATTATTAGAACGGTCGGTAATATGCGAAAATGTCTTACATCATTCTAATGTATCCGGATAGGCGGAACGATCATTTGTTCCACCATGATGAACATGCTTTCGTTAGTTAGTTACGTCCTCTGTAATGCCCTTGTAATATAATCTAATCTATTGCTTTTTATCATCCGAACTTTGATGTATGTGCCCTATATATGTATTGTTTGAGTTTTAAAAATTCCTCATATCTTAAAATCATTTGAAATTTTTATGGTAATATCACGATTTATCGGAACATCCATAAAAAGTTTCAAAATTTTCAATCGTAAAAGTTTCCATGGTTTCGTGGCGCAATTGCCTTTTCCGATTTTCGCAACAAAATGCCGAGGCAACGTCGGCTATCTAGCCCATCGTAAGTGGTAGCCCACATTGCGTAGGCCGCCCTGATTTTTTCTGTATTTTTTGGACCATGTCCGGCTGTCCCTGAGACTACGAAAACCCTAAGTGGCCACGATTTCCGTCGTTCGTGCGAAAGTGCCTTTTCGATTTTGGTAACAAAATGCGGGCAACGTCCAACCATCTCGCCGACACGAAGTGGTATGCACGTTGCGTGGGCCGCCGTGCTTTCCCGTCATTTTTCGCCCATATTGATTGGACCTTACGAGGCTACGAAAACCCCTAAGTGAAATCGTATCACTAACGAAATAAAATACTTTTTCCGATTCGGTTCAATACATCAATTATGTACAACCAATTTACAACAAAATTGTCAACAAAAATATTAAATACAAAAATTTGAGTATTCTTGTCGCACGTTAGTTGTGCGGCAGCTCCTTCACACTTTAGTCGTCGCAGCTGTTCGCCGTTCGCCATCTTGACGGCGCCCGTTGGTTTCGCATACGTTAGCCTGACGAGGCCACGTAAGCGCCCGGCACCTCGCGTGTATTTTCTATTTAGGCCCATCGCGCCGTCGAGAGGTATATTCTGAAAAAAATTTCGGTGGAATATTTTTGAAATTCGAATAAAAATGTATTATTAAAAAAATTCTATTTTTTTGTTAATAAATAGTATAAATTTTAAGGGAAGAACTAGCGCACAGACGTCCGATATTATTTATTTCATCGGACGCCTCTTGTAATATTTTTTTGCAACATTTGAAACATTTTTTTCGACGCGTGCAACATTTTTTTTTCAACGCTTGCAACATTCGTTTACTGTGCCGTATTTTACTGTTTGTCGAAGAAAAATGTTGCACGCGTTGGCAAATAATGTTACCGTAGAAAAAATGTTGCAATCGTCCGAAAATTCAGCGTCCGAACTGTAGTAATTCGAAATTTTAAAGTAAGTAAATAAATAAATAAATATTATTTATTTATATTTCAATATTTATGTACAATTAAAAGAAAAAAATATAGAAGTACCTCTCTATTCTTTCATAGTTGGTTTTGAAGTTTGGAGCTTTGATCCAATCTAAACGGTGGCATATAATTAATTACTTATATTTGAACTGATTATTGATAGCAAACTGAATAATATTTTGGAATTTGCTTATCCGATGAATCATAGATTTTTCCTTTTCCTTGAAGACTACATATTGTGTCTACTTCTGTTCTGCTTTTATTGGTGAATTGAGTGTTTGATCGCTAGCAAGGCCACCCCGTATGATCTATACGAACAGGGTTGTAGTACTCGGTTCTCAGAGTCAATAAATGGTTTGAAATTATTCTATAGTGTGTTGCTGAATAATCTACACTATCATTTTTTATTAACAATCTACATACAGCTGTTTAAATTGTAGTCCCAATAAAACTATGTTGGATCTATTTCCGGTCTATACATCCACGAATATGAATAACTAGAAAATTTTTCGCGGCGTAACACACCGCGTGTGCCGTTTTTTCGTTGAAAAAATTTCTTTTTTTCGACGTTTTATTTTTAAATCGTTGAAATAATGGCAAGCATTTGAAAGAACACAAAATTTTGTAGATGTAACACGCGCATGCCTTTTTTGTTGAAAAATTTCTTTTCCTTTTCGGCGGCGATTTATTTTTTAAATCGTCGAAATAATGAGCGAAACGGGGAAAAAATAAAGAGATAGAGTTGTAGAAATATCTCTTTCGACGAATTATTTGGGAAATATTAGAGACCGAACTGGAAAACCGCGGTGGGGAAAAAGGTGAAAAATTATTAGAGATGATAACGTTCTTTCGCGCCGTTTTTTCGTAGAAAAAAATTTCCTTTTTTCGACGGCGTTTTATTTTTTAAATCGTTGAAATAATGAGCGAAATGGCTGAAAGGAAACAAAATTTTTAGCGTAACACGCCAGTGTTTTTTTCTAGAAAAAATTTCTTCTTTTTGGTTGCATTTTATTTTTTAAATTGTCGAAATAATGAGCGAAGCGGAGAAAAAATAAAGAGATAGAGTTGTAGAAATATCTCTTTCGACGAATTATTTGGAAAATATTGAAAACCGAGCTGGAAAACTGCGGTGGTGAAAAAGTCTAGAGGGGAAAGGGTGAAAAACTATTAGAGATAACAACATTCTTTTGTCGAGTCTAACACTCTCGTGACTGCGAGTAATAATACATGTTTAAAAAATATCGAGACTCATGGCGATGCTGCGTGTCGTTTTTCGAGAATTTTTTTCTTGGCGGTGTTTTATTTTTCAAATCGTCGAAATAATGGGAAAACGACTGAAAGGACACAAAATTTTTCACGACGTAACACGCCACGTGTGTCGTTTTTTCGTAGAAAAAATTACTTTTTTTACGGCGGTGTTTTATTTTTTAAATCATCGAAATAATGAGCGAAACGGGGAAAAAAATAGAGAGATAGAGTTGTAGAAATATCTCTTTCAACGAAAAATTATTAGAGATGACAACATTCTTTTGTCGAGTCTAACACTCTACACGTTCATCGAGTAATAATACATGATTTAAAAAATATCAGAGATCGAGATGGGAAAAAAGTCTACACATATATTTCTGTTGACGAAAACATTTTTTCCCGGGAAAAACAGAGAAATGACCTAGACGTAAGGAGCAAGGATCTGATTGTTACATTTTTGGACATGTCTGCTATCCTGAAAAATTAGAAAAGGGCTTATTCACGATTTGAATTTTACGGAAGTTTTTTCCGTAAAATGGCGAACGAGGGACCCAAACGCGATTAAGGGGAAAAAATCTTCCCCTCCTAAAAATCGCGAATGACCTATTCGTAATCTATAGAGATCTATTCGTAATTTGAAGAAACGCAGAGGGTTTTTCGCAAAATCGCCAAGAGGGACATGTGAGAGTGCTCTCCTCCCGAGAAGTCTTCTAAGTATAGTAGAGGTATTATTATATATTATATATATTAGTTACCTGCTGCATTGCATCTCCCTAGCTGTCCTTCCTAGTAAAAAAACACATGCGTTCCTTGTTTGGAGCAAGAGTCAACAGGCAGCTATACGCATGCACCAGGACTGTACTTGAAATCTCCCATGTGGCTAGAAAACAAAATCTTGATGAGATTTATAAATTGCAACGAGTAAAAAATAGCTCAAACGACGTTGAAAAATTTTGAAATTTTTTATAGAGCTTCCTGATACTTCAATCATATTTTCATAAATATTTTAGATGATTATCGGATCTGAGGAATTTTTAAAAATTTAAATTTTAAACATTGCAACTGTTCCGATAAAACGTTGACCAGCAAGTTTGAATCGAATGAAAATGAAACAAACCGCCTTAGAAAAATTTTAAATTTTTTGGTATGGTTATGATGCATGACTAATGTTTCCATATTTTCAGATGATGATAAAGCTTCATGAATTTTTAAAAATTCGGACAATACTACTATTCTGATAAAAGCCATACCAGCAAATTCAACCAAATGAAAAATGGTACAAACCATGTTAGAAAATTTTGATAATTTTTGTGGATGTTTCTGATGTATCATTAATATTTTCATAAAATTTTGATATGATAGTCAAGCTTCAAGAATTTCAAAAAATTCTGACAGTGCTACGTCCTAATAAAAGCCGATGATCAATACATAGATTTGGTTTAATAATAAAAAAGGTTTAAAATTTTTGAAAATTTTGCAGAAGAGTTATAAGGAAATTCTTAAGATCTAATAAAAATTTTGAATCATGACCACAATTCAGTGAATTTATAAAATTTTTACAAGTGCACTGTACCATTTATGTTTTTTCTTTCGATTTTTGAAATATAACAAATGAAGTTCAATGTATACATAGATTTGATTGAGCAAACCAAAAAAGTTTAAATTTTTTGAAAATTTTATAAAATGATATTAAGGCAATTATAAAGCTCTCATAAAAATTTTGAATAATGATAACACTCCATGCAATTTATAAAATTCTGATAAGGTTACTGTCCCAATTATGTTCATTCAGATTTTGATTTTTTAAAGATAATAAATGAAGTTCAATTATTTTTAAAATTTTTATATATGATCCTACACTTCTTAGGATGGTACCATAAATTTTTTACATTATGATATAGCATGTATAATTTTATAAAAATCTGAGAGTGTTTTTGCAGTTTTTAAAAATATCTAAAAAATTCAGTTTTTCAACAAATTTTCATAGGAGATGACTTTCTTAAGGGTTATTGATAAATTTCCAGTCAAAAACCCTAAGAGCTCGACGAGATATGGTGAGATTTTGCCGAGATTTCTAAGATTACTGTAGCAATTTTATTTTTTTTGATTTTTTTTTTACTCCGGTCAGCATTTTAAAACTCGTCCACCTCTGACAAGCGAGATAAATTTTGGCGATATTTTAATCCTTGCCTAGCTTTTATCATGAGTGTCAGTAAGAGATATTACTGTTGTTTCAGCAAGCATCCAAAAAAGTATAAAAATTGTCTTGGTGCACTGCACTGCACTGCACGTATACAAATATCCATCGATGAATTGGCAGTACAGTAGAGGAAAGATGCTAAAACTACAAATATCCAAACATGGCCTTATTCTCTTCTTCTTCTTATTAGGGTGAGATGAGATCATCCATCCTTTTCATTCTCCTTCAATAAATAAATTAAGAAAGAAAGAATATTTGGACTTTGACATAGCGTGCAGGTGCCGGCCTTGCAGACTCCCCCCAGTCTCGTTCATCACCGTTTTATATCTCCCGTTCCGTGGCGTACGTTGTGCTTCAGGTTTTTGATTAAAAAGCTCCGAGACGTGCCGGCCCGGCTGCAGCAAAACAAGTGCTACCTACTTACTACTTGGTATTAACATAACATAGGGTGCCGGTCAGAAACTAAGGATATATTTAGTAGAGCTCTAGATTCTAACTTCTCCTAAAATCTAAAATTTATAGGTTAAAATAAAGTGAATTAAGTTTATATTTTTAGTCTAAAATGTAAACAAGATGATTTATCTAAACACTCTTAATGTACTCATAACTTCAGCTTTACGAATCTGGTGAAACTAAAATTTTCAGTTTCATCAAATTTATAAATCTGAAGAAACTGAATCCCTACCAAACACACCCTAAAACCTGCCTGCGATTCTCCTTCTCAGCTCCAAAGCCAATCGTAACCGCCGGCCGGGATCACGGTCATCAGCCGGTAAACTGACGATCGCCGGAATTCAGGCCAGCAGCGTGCCGGATTCGGGTAACCGGACACCGGTAGTCACTCCAACCGAGTTGCATGTACAATACATATATGTATCCAAAGGAATCTCAGCTCAGATACCCAAAAAGAAGACGGGAAAAAGTTAAGACAAGAAACGCCTCGCTACAAGTAGTTGACGCCAACACATTCGACAAAACCAGTGGATTAAGGCGAGCAACTTCGTCTTGTCATTGGTGACACCCGCTGATAGCTACTACCTTCGTTCCTGACCTGACCTGAATACATGACGTTTTATAATTTAACGCTTTAAACAAGATATGTGTAGAAATGATCAAATTGCTCTCTTTCATTAGCTCATCTATTGCTTTTGGATGACGTCTATTACTCTGTTCCACACGGCAACAAATAACATCACAAAAAATGAATGTCACAAGTAAGGGGCTTGGCAGAATTGACTTCTCAGATTCGTGAATCGGTGAAGTTGAAAATTCTAACTTCACCGATTCGTGAATGAAGTCGGAGTACATTAAGAGTGTTTAGATAGATCATTTTGTTTACATTTTAGATTAAAAATATAAACTTAATTCATTTTATTTTAGCTCGCAAGTTTGATTTGGTGAAGCTAAAATCTAGAGCTCTACCAAACAGGCTCTAAGTATCTAAAGTAAGAGCCACCGATTCTCAAAGCCGACATCGGGGTGCATGTAATTAATTTTCCACCTGTTTGGTTACCGGGATGAGGGGCATGCGTCTGTCTTAGGGTGCATCTACAACATCCAAACAACATCTCTTGCACCCAAGCATCCCTCATAATACAGGCAGCAAAACAACATCCCACCTCAGCCTGTCCCAACAGATACAACTAACCAAACAAGCCTTATAGCCAGGTCAGGACCATACTGGATGCCTCGTACACAGTGGCGGATCTAGGATTTTACGTTAGGGTATGCCGAGCTAATATTATAATATACAATTCGGTAAAATCCAATGAACAATTCGGTAAACAACTATAAATATTGTCGAGAAATTCGGTATACGAGTATAAAATAACTAGAAACATGATAATACAAGTATAAATTACAATATAAATAGTTCGAATATTTTAAGTATGAAATATGCATAAAAGAAGCTTACGCACCTACAATAGTTCAAAGAATACAATATTACTTCTTGTCTAGCCTCCGCCTTCTAATAGCCATGAAACTCTTGATTATATCATTTTCATCAATTTGGAAGAAAATATCTCGCTCAACAAAGCGTTTTGAAAAAGAGATGCAATATTTCTAGAAAAGAGATGAAGAAGAGACCTTTTTCTTGCATGTTTCCGAAAAAAAGATGCAATGTCTCCGTTCCTCTTCATAATTCAACAACTCTACAAACAAAAAAAAGCACTGCATCAACAAGCAACTCTCTAGTCTCTAATAAAGTAGCAATTATATTTGTTTCTACTCTATAAATCAACTAGCAGTCTTGCACTCAAATCACATGTAGGATCGATATATACTAATATAGCAATCAGAGGGGGTGAATGATTACGCGGAAGCTAAAACAAATTTTTATTGATTCTCAAATCACCCCTAAACAAATTATAAAAAACTGTTTCGGTTTCAGAAAAACAGACTGACACATGTTAACTAAAACAGTAATTCCCGAAGATCGAACCGTTGGATTGATGTGAAATTTTAACTGTAGAAACTAGATTCAATTTTGAAACTAACGCAACAAGAATCAGCTCAATCAGATATACGGATCTAAAGTTATAACCTTCACAAGCTGACTATATAAAATAATGACGGTATTATGGACTGTATTGGACCGAATCTACAGGGTATGCCGTGGCCCACCTGGCATACCCTGTAGATCCGCCCCTGCTCGTACATGCTATGCTAAGAAAATGCAGGCGACCAAACACACCCAATATTGACCCATAGATCATACACGACAGGCTTTCATCTTATTGTACGGGGTTGCCTAGGTAGCAGCAACCATAAAGCAGAATGCGGGTAAAGATTTATCATAACAGTTTGCAGGAAGAACGTACTGTGTAGCTCATGAAGAACGTAAGGCTGGGTTTGGCATTTCACAAGTCCCCTGTGTTTCGCCGGCCATTACTTGGTGATCATAGGAGGAGAATATGTACAATTATCATGATAAAGATGTAAATGCGCAAAGGGGCGGTAGAAACACAACTTTTGGATCTTAACCAAAGTGGGCCCTCAAAGGAAAATACAACCAAGCACAATCCCCTGGCTTCCGTGCAAGACAAATGGCCTCATAACCTGCAGGGTGCAGAGAGGTAAATTATGGTTGTTCATGGTTTTGGTACAAGGCAAAATAAAGATCACATTTACGGCAATTGAAATTTTCTTCCAGCTATGGGTTAACAAGTCGTGTAAGAGATTAATATCTGCACAGAATATTGTGCCAAATGATTACAGCTCCCCTTTATACTATTAGTAACAAGCCATCTCCATATTAAAAGTTGGGGCCTGCAAGTGTTATTGCTCAATTAAAAGCCCAAGTTAAATGAGTCAACAAGAAGACAAAGTAGCATCCGCTCCTTCATTATCTTACACCGTTGTTGCCATCATCAATACCAAAGGACAAACGTTATTTGTTCATTTTGCTTGAGAGTTATGTCTTTCTTTGTTGTGAACGATAACCACAAAAGGCACAGAATCGTAAAAGTCAAGATCTTGCTATCTACAAGCGACCATGTTTTGCTTAGCTATGGCCCACCCTAGCTACAATGGCAAGCTTACAAATGGCGAATTGTTAATAGAAAACAACTCACTATCACTTCTCAATTTATTGAAAGTGGGGGCACTGCAAATCAGGTAGCATATAGTCTAAGATATGCTAAATATATGGCAACTGACAAGATTACAAGACCAATTTGGTACTAGAGAATAATATGCAAGCAATGCAATCAAATAATGCAAGATTTCAGCTCCTCCAGGAGAGCCACAGATAGCTTGAAAACTCTAGCGTGTATGGGGCCTTTTTATTGAAGAAGAAACATAGCATAATCATTTTTCATCCGTCTATCCGAGAAATTTCACATGACAAACATCAGGATTTACCTTAAGGAGGAAAACAGCTTGCGGACTGCTTCAAATATTTCATCTGCATTTCCAGTTGCATTTATCTGCATGCAGTTGAACAAGTACCCTTAGACGTCCTAAAGATCCTCAAAATGCTATGCAGGGCAAACATTTCACAAAGATACATTCCTGCTTTGTATCATTTTTTAAGAAATCAGCCACTTGATTAGCCATGTCTCCCAAGCAATCATAGTACAGCCATTCATCTAATATAAAATCAATCGGCAGATCGCACTCCCCTTTCCCCACAAGGTAGAAAAACAGAGGCATTACAGTTATGGCAATTCAAAACATGAGGGACTTGCATCCTGTCTATCTCTGACTTTGTTAACCGTATGTTTCTAAAAAAACACATTGAGATTCGCCAAAACTCAAGATAATGAGACGGCTATAATGTAATGCTCCACGTTAAGATGCTTTATGTATCAACTTTTGGAACAAAAAGGAGGCAAGGTAATGAAACATAAAAGAAGTGATCCTATCTGGGAAATTTTGTGCAAAATAAATGGATTAATTACCTTGTGAACCTTTCCCCTTGAAGAGTAGTAGTCAACAACAGGAATATTCAAACTCTCAAATACTTTTAGTCGCTTCTTGATTGTCTCGATGTTATCATCAACTCGTCCCTACAAGCATACATGAGAAAAATGAAAAATAGTAGAAAAATAGTCAGATCAATGTCAATTTGGCTCTGTGCAATTTATACACCTTATCTTGCAAACTAACGAAGTTGGTGTTGATTTTTTTTTAAAAAAAAAACATTCTTTTATTTTATTTTCTTCAATTTAAATAACATATGAAGAGAAAATTTTATTTGTAAGAAGGAAATAAGCAATGTCTTACACTATGTTTTAGGAAAGATATATTTCATGTAGGTCAAGATCAATCAATTCCAGAGAGAGAAAGAGAGAGAGCATGCAGTTGATTGTCAAAGCCGAAAGTAACAGGTGGGAAATGACAACCTAAGAAAAGCACATATGGACTAAATTTCAATTTGGAAGTGGGAAGAGTACAATTTTGGTATACCACATATATATGTAGTTCAATTTACTCCAGAAGCTACCATAGGAAGTACAGCGACCAACCTGGTTACGGCCAAGGAGACGTTTAACCATCTCATCCTCAGGACAATCAAAGAAAATCACAAGGTCTGGTTCTGTTCCAATCTGAAATTTTTAGACAAGTAATTAATCAACGTATCAGAATAGGAATCAAGCAATCTGCATTTATATGATTAGCAATTAATGACCGGACAACAATTAACATATCTCAGTTGACATGCTAGCATCTTGTTATTATCCAACCACAGCACAGACATTGTCATTGATATCGATAGTTCAATACTATTACTAGTTGATGCGATGAGACCCTACACCCACCATTACGGCATTAACATTAATTGGCCACTGTTTCACGGCACCTACAGAGTGCATTGTTCTAGAGCATCACATAGTTATTCAGTCTTTCGTTACAAAGGAGATGCATGCATATGCATCTGCTGATTGTGTATGACATACTAGCAGTCTAGGACATGCATATCGATGTTAAAAAAAGTAAATACATTTATACACAAATGATCCCTATACAGAGTCAATAGCTCTAAAAACCTGCAAAGTTCACCTGCTGGTAGCGTTCCCAAAAAGTTGAACAAAAACCGGTGAGCATCATGGACCTATCCATCTCATTACGTACTATCTCAAAGAATAGGAAATCCTGGACTAGTAATGCAATAGTCAAATAGAGAACTTACTATTCTTTCAAAGGCGATTCTGTTTTCCTCGCACCTTGGGAAACCATCAATAAGAACCCTTTTAGCATTGCTTGATTCCATTGCTTTTCTGATCAGTTCAACAGTTATCTCTGATGGAACAATCCTCCCTTCCTTGATTATATCTAGGATCAGCACCCTGAAATGTGCCATGCAAAGTGGCGAATCAATTCATCGGATCTTTTGTGTACATCATCACAAGGCTATCCGAGGATTAACTGACAAGATAAATTACCCTTTGTCACTTCCAGACGATATTTCATTCCGTAGGAGATCGCCAGCACTCAAATGAGCAAATCCAAAATCCGAAGCAATCCTACTACATTGTGTTCCTTTCCCGCTCCCAGGCCCCCCTATACACAGGATCACGATCAGTCATGCGAACATGTGAAATTTGAGCCACACGACTAGATCCAACTTGAAATAAATCACTGATCATCAATGGGAGGCTTCCTGAATTTACTCTACGGGAAACTGTAAACGGGTTTTTATAGATGTAAAGCCAAACCCTGCATACATATCCTCAATTTACCTAAGACGAAGGCGATGAACGGCTTGTGAAAACTGCCACCGTCACTTCCCTAGAAAGAAGATTGGGCACAGAGCCTGTTATTCAGCATGGACTCTGCGGAGATGCAGGTGTATCAAATACAGGCGCACGTTCCGGAAGAAACTTACAGCTTGAGATGCCAGGAGCCTGAGTAAATTCAGAGCGAGAGGTTTCTGCGAGCAAAGCCATTTCTCACGGATCAAAGAGCCAGTCGAGAAGAAGGAAAAACATTGATCGCTCTAACACTTAGATCGCTCGCACATGGATGGCTCTCTTGTCGGGACCATAGAGGCAGCAGACGAGGTGTTCGACGAAATGCGCGAGAACGCTGGGTTACCTCATTGGGGTCGGGGAGCAGGGGTGGTGGCGCTGCTGGTAGTAGGAGGAGGAGGAGGAGGAAAGCGAGGTGGATCGGGATCGGAGAAGAAGAGCGCCCAGTCGCCTCCGCCACATCTCCCACCACCGCGAGCGCTCGCGATAGCTCCTCTCTTGTCGCGAAGCTCGCTCGCTCGCTTTCCGCCTTGGCTGCGTCTCTCTCTCTCTTCTTGTTTAGAATTATTAGATGGGGATTAACCGAACGCCTTGGCGAGGTGCAGTGCAGTAAATATGGATATGCTGCCTATTCTATTTTATTTGATTTATGGATGATATTAAAATATTTAAGAAGCCACTGCTTATATTTAAGCAAATTTATTGGGACATTATTTAGTTGTTAATGGTACAATTATGGACGTGTGATCTTATTTTATTATTCCCTGGCACAGGTCTCCAACCAAGTATTGTTATGGCATATTTGTTTCAGCTTTGGATTCTCTAAAAGCTGATTCTGGATTGTAGTAGTAGAAAACCTAATTCTCTAAAAGTTGGAATCTTGTGTATATGGGTAAGGGTGAAACCAGGTCAGGTACAGGCGGATATTGCTCGTCCCGTATTCTAACCCATATTTTTTTCAGGATTCGGAGTCGGATACGGATGTCCCGAATACGGATATGAATTCGGATTATTCAGGATTCGGATACGGAGTGGATGCCTGACGGAATCGGGTTGGGATCGGATATTATAATCGGATAGTAATATAGTACATAATTGTGTACATAAAAGAACGAATGAAGCATTAACCTTACAACATTAGCTTCAAGTCATAATTATTTCAACGTAGGATAGTAGTATAGTTAGAGGTGCAATTTAGTGACTCAACTAATTCCAGTAATTTGAATAGAAAAAAAGTTTATCAAATAAGTTGAACAAATCAATTTAGGTAAAAGCATTATGTCATCACTCTATTTGTTTGTTGATAGATTTGTTGAAGTTCACGCTTAATAACAAAGTAGTGTTTTTTAGTGCCATTATCAAACAATTGTTCTATCTATCCAATAATGAACTAAATTAATGGAAGAATAACTAATTTTATCCGGATATTGGGTCGGATATTTACCGGATATCGGGTCGAATACTGCTCTGCCCATATCCTAACCCATATTACATGAGATTTTTCGGATACGGATCGGATATTGCTCTTCCCATATCCTAACCCATATTACATCGGATTTTCCGGATACGGATAACATCAGTACGAATTTTAAATGGATTCGGGATCGGATCGAGCGGATATTTCCTGTCCTATTTTCACCCATATATATGGGTGGACTGAATTGTGAGAATTGAATTCTAGAATGAGGCGGTTTGTTTTTATTACTTTTGAGGCTAGAA
>JAYEVE010000316.1:0-48112 GCA_036346375.1 Guadua angustifolia
ATGTGTTGATGGTTCACTTTGTTGATCTTAGGAAATTGAAAGTTTTTGAGTATATGAAGTATTAATTGCATTAGTATACTCAAGAAACAATTAATCTTTCAATCAGTTGTCTTTAGGTTATGGTCAATCATCAATAGAAAAGATCAATCGATTGTGGGGGCATCATTATGTGTTAATAGAGTGCAATTGATGATTGAAGCAACCGTATTTGTTGGACTAACAATCTTTCATAAGTTGTGAAGTAGGTTAAGTCTAAGAAAATGAAGAATCGAGAAGAAAAAGTCATCATGTGTTGATGAGCTTCGAGGATGAATCGAAGTGAAGTGAAGTTAGAGAAGGTTCATCATATGTTGATGAACAAGAAAAAGGACCCAGCTTAGACAGAAGATGGTGAAAATAATAAAAGCTCTAATTGGATGTGCTAGAGGCAAAGGTATAACTAGCTAGGGCTAAGGATGTGTTACTAGTCTTTTATCGGTCTCGGTGTTTAGATGGGAGACCAGGTTGTTAGTATAGGTTATCGTACTATTAAGAGGGGTTGAGTCATTTAACGTGAGCTTCATCATGTATTGATGAACTCAATCTGGTTCACTTTAACTCACTTTCTTGGTTGGTTCTTGCATGAGCTAAGTATTTGCATATGTTACAAATAAGGGAGCTCATACTTGCTTCTTATTGAATCTTGATCTTATTTTTGCATAGAGCTATGGATTTGTATGTGTTGCAAAAAGGAGATAGTTTATGCAAGTTGGTTTAAGTGGTTGTTTGTATGGAGCTAGATATTTGCATGTGTTGTAAATAGAGAGCTCACGTATCGGAGTCTTAGCTTGTGACTTGATTATGTGTTGATTATCGCAAAGGCTAAGTAAAGTTTATGCTATGTGTTTGCAAAATGTTGATTTGTTTTTTGCAAATGCATTTTACAAATAAGCTAGAGGTTATAAGTTTCAATCCTAGAGCATGTATTGGTATTTGCAAATATGTTTTGCAAAGTGTCGAGATCATGTCTTGATCCTTACATGGCTAAAGGATTGATTTCATAAGTTCTCGATTTATTTGCAAACGTGTGTTGCAAATGAGTAGTGCTTAATTTGATATTGGAGTGTGTGATTAGAATTTGCAAATATATTTTACAAAATTATTTTGATCATGAGATGATCATCACATAGCTCAATATTTGATCGTATTGACTCTTTCTAGCATGTAGTCATGCTTTTGATCAAGTCTATGTAAGGGATTGCGAGAAACCAGATTTTAAACCTGAATGACCTACATTGGAGTTTTTGTTTTTATGATATTTAAAAATATCTATGATTGCTTAAATCTTAAAAATAGCTAGAGATTGTAGCTCTCTTGATAAGCTTTGCATAAAGTCCAAGATCATCTAAATCGAAGTTCGAAGTAAAAAGTAATAAGCGTTTTAGTGGCTGCAGCAATGGTATGACCAAGGTATGACTGGACTCACTCCGGTCAAACCGAAGGCCGGTATGATCGGAGTCACCTCGATGTGTTTTTTCTAGAGAAGAGGTTTTTTAGTCTGAAAATTTGAAAATAGGCCCGGTATAATCGCACCCACTCCAGTATTATCGGATTTTCTGAGTAATGGCTAGTTTTTTCTAGCCATTGGACAGAAGGCCAGTCATACCGGCCTTAGGGCGGTATGACCGGGTTTTCTATGACTTTTTGCCTATTTTACCCCTCAACAGCTAGTTTTATTGTGGAGGTTATAGAAGGGGCCTTGTGCATGTGTTGCACTAGGTGATCACAATTATACATGTGTTGTACTTAGTGGAGCTTAAGTTAGAGGGTTTGACTCGTTACTTTTGGTGTTTGCTTACACCTAGAAGGCGTGTGGAGGTGTCGTGCACAGTGATCTTCTCAAGAAGATTGTGAGAAGGTCCGGCAAAGTTGTGAAGGTCGAAGCTCACCTACCCGAAGGGGGAAAAGAGCTACTACTAGTGAAATCGAGGCGGGTGCTCAATTTGTGAAGACGGTCCAAAGTGATTTGGGTTTGCTTCAATGTGGATTAGGGGAGACCGGCAACTCTCCGAACACCACGGTAAAATATTGGTGTATCTCTTTGTGTTTGCTTATAATTCTCAATTTACATTGTTGCAATTTACATTCCTAGAATTAAATTGCTTGATTGTCTTTAAGATTGTATATTCTTGAGTTCAGACATAATTAACTATTGCACTTAGTGAGTCTAGTTGACTTAGGTTTTAATCGTTAAAGTCGCAGTTTATTCCGTATCTACTATTATTTAGGTTTTGATATAAGGGTGCTTAGGCGAGATTTTAATTAATTGTAAAAGAAAATTTTAAAGCCGTCTGTTCACTCCTCTCTAGTCGGCATCCTCGATCTTACAGTTGTGTCGTCCGTTAATCAAGAGGGGCCATGCCGGGCTGCCCATTTGAGCATCACTACTCTCAAGTTGGCTTTATAATTCATTCAAAATATTATCCAGAAGAAATACATATATCCAATAATACAAAGTTTGCAAAAAAAATTATATGTGCACTGTAGCCAACTAACCATGTTTATTTCTCTGTTGAAATAGAACAAATTAGCACATGATTTATGAGTAAAGGCAGAAAAAATATATTACGATAATTTGATCGATTGATGTACCTGCTTTAACACACAACTTTGTATGCTATTCAAATTGCAAGGAATATAACCTCTCAACAGAAACTTTATTCAACCTTGCCGAACAAAGTTGCTTCACTATCCAAATATATATATTTCGCAGTAGGACTCTCGCAGCAGCAGGACACGTGGCTTTAGGGCCCACCTATCAGCCTCATAATATCGGATGGTATTTAGTAGAGATGGGAGTTGGACCATACCATGCCAGTCCGACTTGCCTCAAGGCATTGCCTAGGACACACCATGTTGATCCAAATCTTATTCTGTTGAATATGTGGAGTCGTGGACACCATCATCGTCGGTCTGTCACAACACCAAGGATGAGGCCAGAGCTCTCGTCGATTGCCAACGAGGATCTGGTACACAATTATTTGGGAAAAAATAAATAAATTTTATTTATTTGTTAGGTACATAAACAAAATTACTGCATCATTAAAAACCTTACGTCCTAGACTAGGGTTTCCCTGATAAGAAAAAGAGTACAATAACAACATGCATGCATACTAACTACTCCATAATGTCTAGATTGTTCATGCGTTTCAGGTCAGTGCGGAGGACGCATGGGTGGAGGGTGAGAGGAGAGAGAGAAGATGATAAAAGCGTGGGGAGATAACGAGGATGGGTTATGCATGGGAGGAGACGAAGGGGAGAGATAATATCTGATAATGGTTTGGATCATTAAGGTAAAGTACAATTCTGATGGGTTAGACTGTAGATGGAATGTTTTTTTTATAGAATGACCACTTTTGTATTGGGTGGGCCCAAGCACAATCTAGGGCATCTAGCTGGTCGTGTAGTGCCGTGTCGCCCATCGTGCTGAGTTTCCAAGCATGGCATGACCCATTATTCTTGTTGTGCGGGCCTAGCCCGAAAACATCCATGTCGTGCCGTGCTTTGGGCCATGCTAGGCTGGGCATGCCGAGAATCAGTCCAAAAAGGCACAGCCCATTGCCTAGGTCTAGTATTTAGTATACATTAACCTATATATTATACGTATTTACAATGGTAATAAGCTACTTTTGTCTTAATTCAGTTGTTCAATCATGAACAGAACTAATGGCTTCACTAATAGCAAACACTGGCTAATCTTTGGACTAGTGTACTTGCAAGTCTACCAAACAACTAAGAGTATTGAGCTTCAAACGTGTAAGAAATGTCACTAGCTAGCTAGCTACTATATATAGCCACAGAATTATCATATCATCAATCAGAACATAAAAGGAACTATATTACATAGATCTTTGCCTCAATTTTGAGGTACTTGGTCCTGTTTTTACATGAACAAATCAAAACCTGACATTTAATTTAAATTTGCACCGACAAGAAGATCGAGCAGGAGCAACGGATGGCAGGCAATGCAACTTCCAATAAAGAATAGTGCTTCTAAACATCTTACTCTTAATATAAACTAGCCGAGTGTCCCGTACGTTGCAACAGAACAACAACCGCTCATATAGACGAATTAAAAAAGTAGAAAAACAATACTTAGCAGAAATCTAAAAGACTAAACCGTGATAATAAGAAAAGTTTTAGGTGAAATTTGCACATTTTCGTATGCAAAAGTTTTTGTACTTGGAACTATAAGTTACAGACAAATTAAAGCAACAGAACAATAATTTTTAGTAATTATATAAAGCCTACAAAAGTAAACTATAATAATCAGAATAATTTTAAGGTGTTTTCTGCAAATTTCCATATGATGGAAAGCCTCATTCTTGAAATTACGTTATAGGGCTTAAGTTGCAGTTTTCCTATGGAAAAGATTTAAATTCAATAGATAGCCATGTGCCCGTACGTTGCAACGGAAACTCAATTTGTGATAAAAAATTTATTTACAAAGAGCACTAATAGTGGCAAAGGTGGGTAATTAAAGAGCAGTGGTAAAGGTAGATAATTTTGATAAAGTAATAGTGTCAAAGATGGGTAATTAAAGAGCAGTGGTAAAGATGGATAATTTTAATGAAGTAATGTGAAAAGACACTCTCACTTCATATAGTAGAGATTACATAAATTCTAAAACACTTGAAATAACAAACAATCACTATACTATTTATTTATATTTTAATATTTATGCGACTACGTATCGTGCGTACAGGAAAAGCCACGCACGCGCGTACATCACGGTGCCGTGGCGCCGCCGCAGGCGAAGAACCGGACGTCGTCGCCGTCCAGCATGTCGTTGTGACACGCCGACGATCCAGACGGCGGCACGAACCCCCTCGGCAGCATCGCCGAGGACGCCCGCTCGCCGAAGCCGCCTCCGCCCTCATTATCTCCGCCTCTCCTAACCCACGCTGCCGTTGGCCGCTTACCGCCGCCGTTCTTGGCCATTGGGCCATCGGAACCGGGCGTTCTCGGCAACGCTGCGATTTGGAAGACTCGCAGGCGAGCGGCAACGGCCGGCGAGTGGATGGCTTGTGACCAGCGGCTGGTTGCGGGGTGGGAGCGGGAGGAGGCGAGGAGAGCGAAGGAAACGAGGATGAGGAGGAGGAGAGAGAATCGGGCATGGGAGGAAGCAGCCATGATTTCACTGGAAGCGCGCGTGTGCATGCAAGCATTCATGCATGCGTGCGGTTTGGTTCGGTGAGATGAGGCGAGATATGAGATGGCTTCCAACGGGTGCAAGAGCGGCAGAAACTTGTGTTGCAAGGGCATGCTGGCCATGTCATTATTACAAAAGTACTCATATTAAATTTTTTACAGACAGTATTTTACAAAAACAAAACTGTCAGTGATGAACTCAATACTTATCATAGATAGTTTTTAAGTTAAAACCGTCTGTGAGAAGATTTATGAACCGTCTGTGATGTACTGTTGTGTACTAGTGTGCAATGAGAGACACTTGGTTAAATTAATTTGATTCTTGTAGGACAAAAAGGTGCCTCGTAAAAACCATCTGTGATAAGGTTTATGAACCATCTGTGATATGCTATTGTGCACCAGTATATAGTAGTAGTGAGACACTTAGTTAAATTAACTTGATTCTTGCAGAATAAAGAGGTGCCTTGTATCATTGTTTGCATGTTTGGAGAAGAAACTCCACGCGATATGCAATAATTTTTGTCGATTTTGAGCACAAAAAACCGCCCGCCCTAAGATAGTTAGTCAGACTTGGAACATTGACTTTTAAGAGCATGTACATCCCTTAGCGTATAAAATATGTGCTAAGGTGTACATATCATCTCTCTTCACAGTTCCGTTATTAGCTATTTTTTACTTTAACCCTTAACATTATCTATAGACGATGTTAAACATTCGACATTTTTGTGATATACCATCGGTTGGCAAGGTTTACTTCGATGCAATTAATGTAATTCGGGCTTAATTAGAACCTACTCCATCATCCGTTAACATGGATCGATGACAGAAAATTTCTCTTTCCTGTAGTGTTAGTTTAGCATCTAGGGATGCACATCCTCTTAACAAGATAATCCAAATTGGACACCGATTGGACTACCCACGGGCAGGCGTTCATGCAAGCTAGCCAATAGCCACATTACCCTGCGCTCGCTGGCATCGTGCACGCATGTCCTAGCGAGTACCAGTGATCAGCACCTACCTTCGCACATTGTTTTGCCGGTACCATCAAATCTGACGATCGATTCTCTTCATTCGCAGCACGAAGATGGTGAAAATTAAAGTTTTCTCACCACATGTATCGAAGCTGATCACCAGACTGAACGGCCACGATTTCACCGAACGGCGAATGCCTTTTGAGTGGGGTGGATGAATGACACGATCACACGACGTCATGTCCAGTTCATGTCCGTATCCAAGAAGGCAATGCCAGGTTGGGCCAAGCGATCGAGGTCGCTAAGCCAGCTAGCTAGCCTGGAACCAAGCATGCAGACCAATAAATCTGGGAAATTTTGCGTAGTAGCAGAAGCCTCAGGGAACTGGAATCGCAGACCCCAGATTTTAATTGATTTGGGTGTACACCAAGATCGATCGTGTCACAGGCGAGGATACAACTGTCGAATTCAAGGTTATTTATTTGCTTCATAAGAATTAAAGCAGTAACAACAACGTCGGACCAACTCATACGAGCCTGGCTTTTAGGTGGAACATCCATCTAATCCCCATAAAATCAGGGAACGGAGACCACATAATCGCGCATTGCGCACTGTTGCAAACTATTCCACTTTGAAAGCATGTATCTGAAAAATCGACAAGGATTCCAAGCATCTTACTGAAGCAACGAATTCACAAATTTGAAATCAATATATAGCATTCTAATGCTGAACTTCTCTTTTCCTTTGGCCAAGGAACATTAGAAATCTGAAAGGAAACGGAACTTCCTTCCATACATCTTAATAAATGCTTGATCGGCTTTAGGTTTAAACATTGGCTGGCACAAATCCTGTCCCTGCGTTCTAACATATCACCTGAAATGCTAAGCATCTAGATAGAGAATATAGTTACTTTGCTACACTGACTCAACTACCTCTAGGAGATGCAGCTAAGATTAAATATGCCTCATCTGAAATAAAAGAACATGAGGCGATATTAACGGCAGTGCTAACAACAGCTGCCGAGCTCCAGCTAAAACTATCAAATGTTGACCATTACATATGACAAAATCCAGATGTTTGAACAAAACCATCTCTACTAAGGCCATACCTACCGTACACACTTCGCTGATTTGCTGAAGCAAGAGGTTCAGCTGAAGAAGCACAAGCCCTGTCCGGATATCTTCCTCTATGTACATTGCCGTGAGGGAGAGTCGGCAAGGAAGAATCAGAGACAAAGCCTGTGCTCTCCGAAAAGTACCTTGTTTGTGGATTGGAAGGCGAGAACCTTGTACATGACGCGAAATTGGCAGGAGGATGGTCCGGAGCATAATATGGCCCAAATATAGAGGAAATTGGATCGAGGCCAGCATTGTCACCGTAATCCACGACACTGAATGAATCTCTCGTGCTTTCAGTGGTAAAAGAGGATTCATCAGAGCTGGTAAACAGCGACCATTCACTTGACGTAGCATCTGAGAAATCTGTGCTAACGGAGTCTGCAAAAGAATCATCCATATGATAGAAATTTCTGGACCTCATCTCAGCATGCTGATCTTGCCTGTAGCCATCCCCGTCTGGTCTAAAATCATAAATACCATAGGTTTGATCATTGGAAGCAAAGAGTAATTCTGTCTGCTTCTGCTCTTGTTTAGATCCCTTGGAGGATTTTGATGAATGACGTTTTCCAGATGTTGGAACAGGCAACAGGCCCTTTTCGATGTATATCTTCGTGGGCGAGGAAAAGATCTGAATACGGTTTTATAAATATGAGACTGTCGCATACACAGAAATAATTCGAACAGACAATTTAGATGTGCACATATCACAGGCTGGATGTACCTCAAGTAGAATAGCATATATGCACCTTCCGACATAACTTGATTCAGTGATACAACCTGAACCTGCATAAAATAACAGTCAAATTACCACATCAGCTCATAAAATTCTTAGATTTTGTTTTTCACATCTCACGTAAATGAGCCCATAACAACCTCCTAAAAGAAAGGACATCACATGCTGATAAAATGTGAAGCTGATTGTTGTTGTCATGGCAAAGCACTTTGATGCAAATAAATTTTAATGCATAATGAAGCTTCATGAGCTCCAAAACAGCAATTTAACACCATGATTGCATTAGGAGCCCATTGGACATCTAATCTCATAATATGTTCAGTTTATAATAAGTATACACCTACGTGACTCCATGAGTCCAGAGTGACTACTGAAAGCAACACATACACAGGTAGTCTACTTCAAGAAAACTTGTCAGTATGGCATAAGCACCAAAACGGTAAGTTAACACCATGATTGCCTTAGGAGAAACAGAGCACGCTATGATTCATTGAACATCTAATCTCATAATATGTTCGGTTTATAATAAATATACACCTATGTGATTCCATGAGTCCAGAATAACTTCTGAAAGCAACACATATACAGGTTCTTGGTCTACTTCAAGGAAACTTGTCAGGATGGCATTTGTTCACTTTTTTGTAACACATACCTCTGAGTCATCAATTCGCAACCATGTACCCTGCATATCTTTGACATATGATATATAATGCCCAGAGAATGATGCGTTTTCTGTATCCACATGTACAACCACAGCATACAAGAAGTAAGGAGGAGGGTTATCACCAGCCCCAGTCACAAAAGGAACCATGTCCAACATATCAGGAAAAGTAACACATTTGTTGATCTTGCCGTACTTCCCTGACTGAAATAAGAAAAAGTTCACTTAGTCCCTTCATATAGAAAAAGTCAGGTACCTGTGTAATTGCAGAGCAGCTGGAGAAGTAAACAACTAAACATAAGTATTATAATAAGTGATCCAAACCAATGAATTCTATGCTTGAGAAAATTGCCTAAAATGTGCTTCATAAGTTATAACATCCATTTTAGAGGGTTTTAGTTGCAAACTTGTAATTTGAAATAAGGTGCAGAACATAACATCATGAAATTATCTCACACGTTAGTCGTTTCAAGTGAAAATTCTCAAATACTGATAAATGCATATCTCAGACAGCGGCATACAAGTGTGAATATATGCTTTCAATCATGTAGCTGAACATTAGACATAAAACAAACATTTACTAAGAACAGATCAATATTGCATGAAATCTAATAATACCTGGAATCTTTTCAGAACTACCGTTAATATGTTTGGCACCTCATGCACACTAAGTTGTTTTCTAGCTTTGACATAAGCAGAACACCTGTAGTAAAGATTCAAGAGGCTTTAATACGCTGTGTTCCAATCAAAATGATGGGTAACAAGATTGTTAGTTGCCACATTACCTGCCACATTTATACATATTCTCTCCATCTAAATCTTCAGGAGCAGTGAATTGTGTCAAAGCATCTTCCAAGGAGTGACCATGAATCTCCAAAGTAAGATCCATTATATTTTCATATCTTTCAGACTCATGATAGCATCTGAGGCACTTAACCTTGTTTCATTAACTAAATCAGTTAGTATATGATAGATGAACACAGTGTATGACCAACTAGCGAGAGAGTTGGCATGAACAGAAGAGAAAATTTAAGTGACAAAATTGAATCTTTTACATATGGGAAAAACATATCCACAAGAAATATAAATGGTCAACTTAATTACAACATTGAATAACTTAGCAGTAGTCTTCAAAATATCAGCAATTTTACCCCAGAAATATCAGAAATTTTACCCCAGAGGTTGGCAATCTATCAAGTTACCTTAGATTTAAGCCGGCCACCAAACATCTGTTGTATCAGTGTAGTTTCCTGCAAGCTTGGTTCTACATGCTTCTCACCACCCAGTCCATCCAAGCACGCTGCTTGCATAGACATCACAAGGTGCCTAGTAGTGTTCAAATTAAAACACATACAAAATGTGAATATATTACCAACAGGAAAGGGATAGTTTTGTCAGATTTGAAACACTTCAATTACAATGTCCTTTCTTTCCAATTTCTTTTCCCCAGCCTACTTCATAAAGTTAAAACATACAAGCATGGTTATCACGGCGCCCTGGCGAGGCGAGTCACTTCCAGGGTGCCTGGACACCTAGGAGCCTAAGCGAGGATTAGACGATCAAAAAAATGTTCAAGGTAGCAGCACATGGGCCATTCACATAAGCAATACTGTTTGCAGCCTGTGAAATCGATGTGTTGCACCAGCCCATGTGCCCATTCCCATTCGCCGGGCTCCCATCAATCCTTTCGCCTCCTTGCTCCCCCTCCTCCCTCTCCATTCACACGCGCCTCTCCAACCCACCCACCACCCTCTCTCCATCCCAGCCACCGACTCCTCTCCTCTCTCTGCCATCGGCGACCTCTTTGCTCCCCCTCCCCTGTATGGCTGCCGAATCCTCTCCCCTCTCTTCCGCCCCCACCTACGGCCGCTACAGATCGGGAACAGCGGCAGCTAGATCTGGGACGGTGGATCCGAAGCCGAGGCAAGAACGCTGGATCTTGCAGCAACGGCAAAAGGAGGTGATGGTGGTATGGTCGGAGACGCTCGAGGCCGCGACAGATCTCGTCCCTCTCCACACCAAGCCTAGCTAGGCAGTCGACCGGCCATGGCGGTCTTCCTCCGGTGACTAGACGCCTAGACGTCGCCTAGGTGACAGCTTAATAACAGTGCATACAAGGGCATGGGAATCTAAGAAAAGGACCCATTGAAAGCCTTTCAAACATTCAGAGTACATCAGCACATTGTCTTTCCAAGTTACAGGAGACAGTGATCAACTATTCACTGACAATATGTCTATTGTTGTGGCTGGTCTCTAGCCAACCAGCATAGATTCCTTTTGCACAAACATGATAATATGGATCTTTTAGTGCACAAAGCAGTAATTACATCGTATTACTGTCAGCCACCATATATCTTATGTCATATATTATTGTAATTGTAAATTGCCATGCCACTTTGATTTACCTTGAAACCATCTTTTATGGTAAACTATAACTATGGTAAATTAGGCTCAACTACCACATAAAGATGGGTACTTTCATCAGAAAGTAAAATAAGCCAGAATGAAAGAATAATTTTTGACAAACCCCAAATTTTTCGCTAAAGTTTCTTTCAAGGAAGTAAGTTCATCAACTACTGCCCAACCATGTTTTAATTCTCAGTTTCTCACTTCTAGCCCTTTTTATATTCCATACCCAAAAATAGAAGGCCACGATGCCTTTTATTTCAGAACATGTATTTTTGGTCAACAAAAATTGCTTCTCTTGATTGAAGAAATAATATTCAACAAAGTATGATACTAATCAAGCAATAATATGGAATCTAGCATGTAACAGTTACAACACCTTAAAAATTCATGAGCATCTTCTTGACTTCCACCACCCAAGTGACATCCAATATCCCTCAGATTAGAAAGGATTCTACTTGGAGACAAGGGTCCACCACTTTCACGTAAAGTTGAAGCATACCGCTCAAGTTCACACATAAGGCACCAATTCTTTGAGCGACCTGAAAGAAGATAGAATCAAAGTCAAGAGAACAGAAACACAGAGAAAGAAAACAGACAATTGTATTGAAGGGGAAAAAACTGGTTGGGATATAGTATTACAGTCTTTAGAGTGCATTCTCAGAAGAAGGTAGATCATCAGGGGTCTTGTGCACATAAGACACTGTAGAACAGCATTAGCATAGCAGCTGCCAAAAAAAATCATTGTCAGATAGCCTCATGAAGAGCTGTCATTTAACCAAGTAAATGTTTAATTTATAGAAATGAGGTTGAAACAAACAATATCTGAATACCAATTTACTTAAATAAATTAAGAAAGCTCACCTTATTTAAGCTGATACTTTCACTATTATTCTTAGTACACTAGGATATTCCTAGTTTTAATTAGTTGTACATCGAATAGGATTTAATTCTATTTGAACCATTTTTATTTTTCGATTAGCTAATTTAGCTGTCTATGCAATTAATATTTGTAAAATATCTCATACTCGAAATTCAGTCTCATCGCTCGTATTAAGATTCTTAGGCTCAGTTATTTGCAGAACATATTACAAGTTGTTCATCTTGACAAAAAGGTACATGAAAATAAATAACAGAAACAATTTAAGCCAGCACAACAATTCTACATAAGCAATGCTTAATACCTGTTCCCACAATTGAAAAGACCTCTAGGAGAGATGCCCCGTACTTCATACTTAAAAAACTTAACAAGATCCTCATACGGGAACAATACCTGAAATGCCAATTTAGAAACAAAAACTTCAAGCTTTTCATACAGAAATTGAAGTAATTGCAAGACAAGATTTGTCATAGATGATTCCAAACCTTACGCCGCTTGTTATCATTGATCAACCCCACCGGGCTAGTTTTGAGAATTTTTGAGGGCTTCTTCAACACTTCAACCTTGGATGCTCCTAACTTTGAGGTCCCATTGCATCCTTGTAAATTGTTGCTTGTTGAAACACTTGATTTGGTAGATCCTACACAACATAGTAAATAGATGAGATAAAGGAAGGCACCGTGATAAGATAAAGATAGCCCATTTATCAGAGAAGAAATCATTTACTAACTTTGTTCATTTTTGTTGTAAGGATTCTTTTCATGGCCATCATATTGATATGATATCGGCACCTTCTCCTGTAATTTTTGTGATGCAGCCACATTACCTGCTGGATATGGCGGTTTCTTAAGTACCACGGTTCCTTTCCCAGTTTTTCCAGATGAGTTACTCCTTTGTAGTAACTCCGTGGAAGAAGCATATGGCCCCTCACAAGAACTGATCATATCAGAAGTTAAATAGACACCCACATCAGGTTCACAAACCGTGATGCTTGTTTTGGGTGGTTTCCTTGATTCCGGAGAAAAACTATTGGGGTGTTGTACCGTGCTTTTGAGAGGATAAGTTACCTCATGGTTGCCACTCTTTTCGTCTGAACAACCAGAACTGTTGTTTGAAACCTGAAAGCATAAGGTAATAGGTTCAATAAAAAAATACAGAGAATAAAAATTCAATTGTAAGAACTTGGCTAAGCTACCTTAGTTCCTGAAAAGATCTCAGAATTGTGGGTTTCTTCATCAACACTGTAATCGTTCTTTTCACAAAGTGCAACAGCAGCACCATTTTCACTTGTATGCAGACTTTGGTTTGATTTATTAATGTTGCTTCTGTCTGTCAGAAATGGATCGGTATCTAGATTATAGCTATCAGTAGTCACAAAGGATGGCTCTGATACAGTATCAAAATTCATGTCATGCAGATGAACGTCGCCCCATGGAAGAGGTGAATTCAAGCTACTCAAGAACGGCATCTGTTCAGAACTCTCAGTGGGAGGTAGGTCACCAGAGCTGCCAGCATTGCTGCCATGCCATTGTTGGCATGTTTGTTTATGTCCTTGTCTCCAGTGTATTATTTGACACTTTCCAGAGCTGTAGAACATTCAAAGTGGCATTATGAAGTACCACAACAATAGGGCGAGAAATTATTGCATTACATTATCACCTAATCAAGCCAGATTTCATGATTAAAAAAAAGAAAGAAAGAAAAAAGAAGTCATGGTGCAAGAACAAATTGAACCAAACAATCGCAAAGAATAGAGTCATATTATGTACTATAGAAAGATCCGAGTTATTTGTCGTGCTGCTTCCTCTAGTCGTGTGCTGGATCCAATGTGAAGATGAGGTACATAGTTGTATAAACAAACAAGCCACGCTAAAAAATGAGAGGTAGACCATATGTTTGAACTTCAAAAGAAGCACATGCCGGCATAGATTCTTTCAGTAAATAAATTGATTATAATCGGTATACAGCACTTGATAGAGCAAGATTCAAACATCTAATAGAATCTAAACGTATAGTCGGTAGCAATGAGCAAAGTCAAGGATCTTACCAGTATCTAACAGACTTGCATCTGGAGCAGCGAGTCTTTGCAGGGCCATGGCAGGTAGCACACTCATGGTATTCAGGTCTTAAAGAAGGTGCAGACCTCAAATATGGCATGGGCCTCAAAGAAGGCCCTGGCAATATAACATCTGGACACGGCATAGTTTCCACTTTAAAGGCTTCTTCTGCAGCACGCTGGGCAAGCACACTTACCCTTGCCTTCTTACTTACAGCATCATGCCATCTCCCAAGAACAAAATAAGCTATCACAGGAAGTACAATAAAAACAACAAAGAGTGCAGGCACATCAGCTTCCCTTGGTTGGAGCATGTCCCTAACAGAATACTATTATCCAGCTCCAAAAGTTCTTTGCTTCAGCTAGGAAAAACATTCCAGATTGCTAATTAACCTACAGGAAACAACATATGAAAACATAAGCTTGCAGTTTCCACTGTCGCAAAAGTGCAAGATGACGAGAAAACTCTAAACTCTCCAAAGATTTTAGGGCCTAGGACAAGCTTAGGTTTCTAGTAGACCAACTGATTTGAGCTTCATTTTATACGCCCTAGAAACTCACTCTCACTGGCTTCAGCTTATTAGGAAGTTAGCTTAACCTTACATGGTAATCTCAAGAATTTCCCACCTGTTTGGCCATGGCTTCAGCTTATTAGCACATAGTCTGAAGCCAGGCCGAATAGGCCCTTAGCTTCCTAGCTCCTAGGCCCAGATCCTAAACTAGATGATGAAAATATAAGAATATGAACTCTACAAAACCATACCATGGTACAACACTACTGATAGAAACAAATGGTTTCCCTGAATGGTTAATTACATGAGAATGCTAACCACAGGAGGGGAAACAGGTTTGAAGGGTTCACATTACAAAGCTGTAATATCCCCAAATTCTCCAGCGAATCAAGCACTAGAATACCTGAAACGGCATCCAGACCGACAAAATAAAATTAATATTGTTCGTGAGTTTGGGGAAAATAATGGAAATAGTTCCTGAAATGCGTCCAATCGCCTGTCCAACATATTCCATCTGTTCTCTCAACAATATACACAAGAGTTCAGAGAAATCATTGGTACAGTTCATCTAAATGAAATCTTGGTACAATGGCATTCGAGCGTGAGATGGACATCAAAAACACAGAACCTACATCTTGGGAAATCCACAAAGCAATGGACACCGCATTCAAGACAGCAAGGCCAAATAGTCCTCTCACACGTCTCCAAAATAGAAACAAAGGAGTTCTCACACGGCGCCCAGCTCTAAACTCCAAATGAGAACCCTACAATCTCCCAGATCCCAAGCACGAAGCCAGAGGCAAACGCGCCCGCCTAAATTTCTCACGCAGACGCACAGACACAAGCTTCCGCGGAAGAACCCCATGGATGGACTACATCAGTGATAACAGCAACGGCCGAGCTCTCCACAAGAAACGGGTGTCATCCCGTGCAAAGACCCCAATATTTCGCAGCGCAAACAAAGGGCAAACTCAAATCAACCGAGGCTAGGGTTTACCGAGAGAAAAATAAGGAATGCCACTCCGGGCGGATCTCTGGCAAAGGGAGCAGCAGGAGCGGCGGCCCCGGCCGGTGGCTCCGGAGGAAATCAAGGCCGGGAGGCAACGAGAGCGGCGGCGGCGGCCGGAGAAGGGCCGCGGGCGGCTGCGTCGGCGGCGGAAGGGTGGGAATCGGGAGTGCTGGTAGTGAGACTGGGGCTTGCTCAGTAGTTTGCTTGGCCTTGGCTACTGTGCTCTGTTCAACCGGTGCGTGTGTATGAATGGGCTTTTTTTTCGGCTTTTGCTATGCGCAGTTGCTTGGCTTCCTTCGGTTTCTGCCCCCTTCACCCCTGGTCCGCTGGTCGAGAGAGAGAGGGGATGCGGATCAGGTGGGTAACTCTGCTAGGGGTCGGTGTTTTTAAACTGAAAACGAAAATCCCAACCGAAGTGAACCGTTTAATTAAGGGAGATTTAGATATTTGCCACTCTTCAATTTCAAACTTCGACGTTATATACAAATCATGCTACTGGAGTGGTATTTTTTGTACATGGTGTCGAATTTTCACGTTGAAGGGTGGTAAATATCCAATTAATTCTTTAATTAAATATTTCGGTTGGTCAGGTTTTAGGTTTTCGGTTTGGTTATTATTTGGGTTGTATTTGGTTTTCAATTTCTGGTTCAGTTTTCAACTTCAAGAAACCGGTTCCACCAATAACCGAAATTACAGATGCCATGATGCCATGTAGCGGAATAGACGAATCCCCCACTCCCTTAAGCCCCCATCTGGTCCCTAATTCCCAGTTATCCATCGGCCATTCTGTCGCGATTCGACTTCGGCTCCATGGCCCCATCCCCAATCTGGTCCCCAGTCCCGACCCCTAGCTAGTTGCCGCTGCCATACTTCCCGCCAGTTGCCGATTGCCGAGCCATCCCCCATCCCGCCAAGCGAACAACCAAGAACCCCCGCTAACCACCATGTACTAGGGAATGCCTAGGGCGGGTCGTTCAATATCTCTACCGCCAACAAGGTGGCGAGGACGACCACAACCGCGGCTCGTTGTCTCCCGTTGGCCACCATCTATAGCTCGTTGTCCATGCTGGACAAGATGCAGCAGTGTCACTGTTTGGCCCGTCGAAGGCCAAGAAGAAGGACAGGCACATCGACCTCAGCTGCGTCGTCGTCAAGCGCAAACTCTTCTGGTGGATCTTCTGGGGCCTCATCGTCGCCTTCTTCCTCATCGGCCTCCCTATCATCAATCATCATTGCCAAGTCCATCCCCAAGAAAAAGCCCATAGCGCCGTCCCCCAACCAATAACAACACCAACGCGCTCCATAAGGCGCGCTCCTCTTCAACGCCCAAAAATGTGAGTGCATGCTACAAAGTCACAAACAACAAGTTCTTGGTTTAGATTGGATCTTTCATGTTCTTTATACTACATTCGCATGAACGACAAGTTCTTAGTTTAGATTGAATCTTTCATCTTTGCCAAAAGCGACGATCTTTGATCAGGTAACCGAAAAGCCAAAATAATTGAACTGAACCGAGAATTTCGGTAGCCAGTGTCCTAAAACCGAATGAATTGAATTGATATGACTGAAAAAAAACGAATGCCTACCCCTAGTAACTGCCGAGTTCAAAATAAAATGGAGGACTACCGATTTTAAAAAAATGTGGGGAACTGCTAGTTTTTTCTAGCCGTTGGATTTGACATTCGACGGTGTAGATAGGAGGCAATCTGACAAAAATATTTTATTTTTCCCACTTGGCTAAATTTGGACACCTTTTTATTATGTAGAAGGGCAATGTCTACACTAGTGCAATACATCCGTAACCTATAAAAAAGGTGTGCAGTGTTGGTTGTGGTCTAGGTTGTGGTGTCGTTGAAGTTTCGATATATTCTTTTCTACGTTTTAAAGAAAGTATGTATTTAGTCGTTTTTTGGATTTGATACAGTGACTTCATTGATGACAAAGTCCTTCCTTAAATTGAATTAACACATTTGACGATTGTTCGGCAGGATCAGGATGTCGAAACACTTTGACTTTGTAACACTTTGGCATTAAAAAATTACATCTATGTAATAAGTATGTAATAATTCTGTTGTAGCATAGGGTCTCTACGAACTAGCAAAAGATGACCGTATCCAAGAGTATGTGGCATTGGACTTACCCACTTTTCATTCATTTAGGGGCTATTTGGTTGCCGTTTCGTACGAGCCTGGCCACGAGAGCCTACATCATCACAGCTTGGCTCTGGAAAAACGGTCATGGAGCTCGTTTCCTATAAGCCTAGCTGTGAGTGCTTTTTGCATCGTGCTGGTCTAGCTCCGCACCGTGCAGGCAACCAAACAGCCATCTTGCATACGTGAGCGCAGGCTCACGCGATACAACGAGCAACCAAACGCTGGCCGCGTGAAACCAAGCAACCAAACAGCACCTTAACTACATGATTTGGGATAATGTTTCCTCACTGGTTAATTACTATAAGACTACACATTACAAGGCACTAAAAATTTGAATCAATAAGGACAAAGATGAAAATAAAAGGGGAAGTATTTACAGCCTACTTTCTTCTTCTTCTTTTCTTTAGGGTGGGAGGGGAGGCATACGAGTTTTCAATGGCTTACTACCCAACTGTAACCTAAATTTCTTTTTAACATGTTTGGGTCATTGCTGCCCAGGCTATAGGGATTACTGAAATTCATTCAGGGACTAGATCGTATATATGAAGCAAAACAAGGTCTAAAAAGTGTATGCTTGTTGAATAAATGGAATACCTAATAAATAGTATAAACCTCTTTTTAAAGGAAATGTACTTGAACTATGCATGTATTTTAAAGTATATTTCTATGAAGTATGAGATAGTTGACTCTGTTTGGAACACAAAAAATTTAAGAAAAAACTAGGAATCTGGATAAAAGAAACTTCATATTCCAAATAAGGCATTAGTGGGTAAAACATGACTAGTAATATCATTTGGTAGAACCTTAGATATAATGGTGTTTGGCCAGCTTTCTTTTCCCAAAAACAAGCTGCAAACAATAACGCTATTGCATATCAAATAACAGAACAAATAACTGTACAGTGTACACATAACAAGAACAACCACTGAATAACAGAATATGTTACACTTTAACATACAACTAGATTTTCCATGACTCATTTTCTATAGTAACTTTAAAAATAAACAACGCTCGATGCATACAACAACTGCAAACCGACTTAGAAGAAAATAAACTATATATATCTAGGGTGCATGCACAAAGAAAAGTTTACCAATTTTCTTAGAAAAATTTAATTTGACATACCTGGTGGTAACGATTCTACAATGACATACATTGTCCTTTGCATTCGCTTCAATTCCCTCTTTCTCCTCCTTACTATATTTTCCTCTCTCCCTCTCTCTCTCTCTCTCTCTCTCACGGGCACCAGGAACGCCATTCCTTCATCCTCTACAATGACGTGTCACCCAACACCACCGCAACCTAGCCTTGGCATTTTTGTCAAATATGGTGAGCTCTCCTAAATCCGTCCATGTCACATCATGTTCCACAACATTATGAGCAAAACCTTCGGTCAATGGCTTGGTTCCACTACAAGAGCATCAACGTCATCATCTTCTTCATCTCCGGCTGGAAGCCTGGAACTCACCATCTCCACTGCCATTTGTTCTCTAGTGAGCTTCATGTCAGTTCCTCCGACATAACACATCCTTGCACCTTTCTCTTGCAACCGAAACCTTTGATTTTAGGCTTCTCTCTCCAAGTTTTCATCACCATACGAAATCACCTCAATCTCTGTCACCGCCAGGTTGCCTCAATCCATATCCATCTCCATCACCTACTTTGATGAGCTCCCTCGTTACTTGTGTGCGTCTTAGTTTTGCATGTCTTCCTTCTCTGACACCCTCTTCCCACTACAACATGGTAAGCTTGTGGGGGCATTTATATTTGCCACGCTATGTTCCTAAATGCCCCGGAATAGCTTTCCACGGCGCTTATCGGCCGTCAAGAAAAACGCCATCGGGGAAAACTAATCCCCGGCGTTTAGTTATCCCGACATTTATTTTGTGCCAACTTTGATGAAATACGGCACATACTAAGCGCCCCTATTTCAGTAGTATCGGCATATGTTAAACGCCCTAGTTAACTAATTACTGGCATATGTTAAATGCCGTGTAATTTGCTTGAGCTTAGCATTAGTATGTGTCGGGAATTTGAAAATCCGCATATATGAAGTGCCATAATTGGATAACATGGCATACATCAAGCGCCGTGTTTGCTTTAGTATGGCATATTATAAGCGCCGTGGTTGATACATATGTACTGACATAAGTTAAATGCCGTGTTTGGTCCTCCCCGGCATTTGCCAAATGCCATAATAAGTCTTCCCATCACATACACATTTCATTAGCAATATTGACAGCACACTCTGTATCAACAATTCAACATATGCAAAACCATGCTATAACCATAGATCTCACACATCCATTGCTATAACCTCCAAAATTCAATACACAAAAATCTCAAATCATCTCAAATATCATTTATAGCAAAAATAAAATTCAGTACACATAGATCAGAAGCATATATTCACTTTGCACTACAAAATCTGTCCATCAAACATGCCCAAGTTATATTACATGCCACATAACTTTCATACAGGTCAGCTGGATGTTTCTTTCACATTGAAGAAGTTTAGGTAGCAAAAGGCACATAATTCACACACCTTCCTAGCTTCTACTCATCATTAGGCCCAAAATATAAAGTTAATAGCTTTGGATTACATATTGTCTATCACAAAATATTGGCAGCACTGCACCATTGCAATTACCCTCCTGTAGCAAAGTACTAACTGCATCCATCGTCTTAACATTTGCGAAAATCTGCAGAAGAAGAGCATGGAAGGCTTAGTGGTATACTTTCACATTTATAATTACCCTTAACTTTGTACATGGCCTTGTAACAATTACCTATTGCACGCTTGGTCATATTTAGTGGTGAACCATCTTTTTTAACAACCTATAGGTAAAAAGAGATTTGTAAGCAAGATTTATGCACAAGAATTTTTTTAAAAGACACATGCACAGGAAATTTAATTGTTGAACCATAAAGTCCAGGCCATACATTTTGAAATGGCCAAGCAATGCACCCCAATAGCAGCACCCAACTTGGTAGCCTGACCTTGCACTCGAGGCAATAATACATTTTTATCAAGCACAACATCAACTATGACCTCATAGTAATCTCCTAAGGGCAGCCCATCTAATCCTTTAGCTTTTTTGTTAGTGCATCTAAGTCTACCATATGCCACAATATTAGAGCCTGTGAGCGACCGCAATGCAACTTCATTGCCATCCTAGAAAATTAATGCCAATATAGTAAAAGTCAGTCTCCATCCTTATCTTTAAATTGTACAACTAAAAATATTTTATAGCAATTTCATACCCCATCTTGTTTCAGTCCAAGCTTCCTAATCCTTGTTTGATTCATGCCATCCACAAGAACTTCATTATCAGATGATGATGATTGCAACTGAAGACCATTTGCTGTACTCTTACCCTATAGAATTTAATAGTTTACCAACATTAATACAATAGGAAATAAATGTTAAACCATATTATAGAATGTAAACAGTAATTGTGTGTATTCAAAGTACATCACCAGAACATTTTCATGGATGATTCTTCCTCCTTTATGTCTATTAGCAGTTGAAACCTTTCTACCACTATCACTAGATTGTCTTCTTTTAAGCGGAAAATGGCGAACAACTTTTATTGGAACTCTATGCACGCGCTTTCCATCTAGACCAACTTTTAGCATTTCCATCTAGAAGTGCGCATGTTGGGCATGAAGAGGCATATGCATAATCTTTCCTATATAATATGCAATCATTTATGCATGCATCAATAGTGACATATCCAATACCAACATCTTTGACAAATTTTCTAGCCTCATGATAGTTTTTGGGCAAATTTTCACCTTCAGGAAGTGCTTCTTTTAATAGTGCAACAAGTTCATCAAAACATGCATTACTTACTCCCCATAAATTTTTTATGTTAAGGAGCCTAACAATGAACTGCAGTTTTGAAAACCTTTCACAACCTGGGTATAACTCTTTGCTAGCTTCACTGGCCAACCTATAGTATGTTTCTGTGTCTACATCTTTCTCTCCCATGTCTTCATTGTTGTTTACATCTTTAACACTGTCACCAAAAAACCCAAGTCCTTCTCTAAGCATGGCATCTATTTCATCATCCATATTAGTTTTTTCTTGTGGATCTGAGTTATGAACAGGTTGAGCACACAAATCCTCACCATGGAATATCCATTCAATGTACCCTCCCAAAAAACCATTGCAGATCAAGTGATTATAAACATTACTCTTGTCTAACCAATATATATTAGCACAACTACTACAGGGGCAACGGATGGTGTTAGCTCTTGCTGACATGGAAAATGCAAACTCAAAAACCAATTGGCGCCATTTTCATACTCAATTGTGTGCCTAGGTAAATGCATCCATTTCTTGTCCATGTTTCAGCTGTAAGAAACAACAATTAGTGTGGACATTTCAAATGAAAGTTAGGCAATCAATTCAAAAGGTAGCCTGCACGCTGAAGTCTTAGCAAAGAATTACCAATGATGGTTAAAGAAATAACAAATGCAAGTATACTGACCTCTTGAATACAAATTAATATAATTCAATGGTATAGGATGGTAAGAGGCTGCACATTTGATTAGACCATGCAGAGACTAAACTAAAAAGAGGCAAAATTACTTAATTATGAATGGGAACAATTTTTGTGTAAAACCACAATGCAATTATGCAGCTACTAATTGAGTCCCTTCCAATACAATCAGACAAAGATATGTGGACTCAATCAAACTAATTGAGTCCACGTTTACACACCAGGCTAGTCTAGTCTCGAGGGCAGCATGTGAAGCAACACCCAAAGAGAGCGTTCAGATCTCGCTTCACTTGCCTCGTGTTCTGACAGTAAACTTCATCAAGAAAATTTCTGACTAACAACAGTGGTGGAAAATGTGTGTACTCAAACAGAAGTACAGAAGCATATCAGGAAAATGTGTGTATAAGCACTCCTATCTAACTTGGGAGCAGAGATCACAGGCACAAACCAAAACACAGTTCTCACACGTATTGTACCATCTTGGGGACCTAATTAACAAAGCAGTCCGCGTACATAAGAAATAAAACAGTATACGCATCAAAAGCAACGTATGCCCCAAAGCAAGGCTAATTCGAAATAAAAACCTAAGTGCCAGCGCATACATCAAACAGATAAATAATATAGGTTTCAGGAAAGCAGATTAGATTGGCAGATAAGGAAGCTGGTAGCAAAGACAGTTTGATGTTGGAGGAAGATAACAGAGGATAGCAGCTACTGTACCAGGTCTACTCAACCTGTTACAAAATTTTGCCAGGTACCTGCATCATGTCTAAAAGAAACACAGCACCAGAAGTGTAGCACGGAAAAATCCAAACTGAGATCCGATGCACCACAACATTTGTAAACTCCGAGCCTATTCTGATCAACATGCTCCAGCAAGTCATGAAAGCAACAGGTAATTTTCAGAAAAGAGACTACAGTTTCCAACTTGCTCCTAAACTGAAAAACCATTTTACCACAAAGAACAGGGGCATGGTTCTCAAGAAACAACCATCGCTAGTCACTGAACCTAGAACTAAAATACTCACTGGAGCTCATTATAGCTACCATGGATGTTTGGAATTTAGGGATTGCAAGATGTACTAAGTGAATCAAGGATAGAACAAGAATCATCGAGCCACGATTCTTGCATATATATGACTGTGATTGCAATGTGTATCTCACCTGAAACTTGAAATTGCTTGTGGATTAGCCAAAGAGGGACGTGGTGAACTGCAGCCAACACAGGATAGATAAAAATTCCAAGAGAGCAATCCATTCAAATAAAGGCACTCCTGTGCCTAGGGTTTACAACGGCTCAAGAGAAGGAGAGCAAATCAAACCTGAACATATATATTCCATCAAGAAATCATCTAAAAATACAAGTTTAACCAAAATGTAGATTAATCTGAAGCAGATATACTTACCATAGATCATTATATAGCCACCACAGGAGTTGAAATTTTAGGGATTTGATGAACTAAGGACTGAAATTGGGACAAAAGAAGGATAGATTGCTGCTGTATGTGCCCAGTGGAGATCAAATGGGAGGGAGATGGATTGCATGCAGGTGGAGATTGGGAGAGATTGCTGATGTAAGTGTGGGGGAGAGAGAATGGAGTGAGGAGCTGAACCTTTTTGCTTCTATCGCTGCTGTATTTTCTTGAAGGAGCTGCACCTTTTAGCTTCCATTCCGACCTTTTAGCTTCTATCAGAAGGAAATAATTTTTAGCTGGTAGTTTTGGTCCTCCGCCTAAAGTTAACCTCTCGCGCGCGTGCAAGCAAGAATTTTTCACTTCTAGCCGATTGGGGTATAAAATTACGGTTTTAGCCGCTGCATGTATGAAATTTCAAAATTAGCCTCTGAACAGTAAAATCCAGTGAACTCAATCTGCGGAATAATTTTTAAAAAATTTTAAACAGTTTTCATGGCCAAATCCGCTGCTTTATTTTTATAATTTTTAGCCAAATTCATGGACCTCTTTGCCTTTGAAATATTTTTTATTTTCCTCCAAAATCAGCGGATCCGAACCGCTGAAAATTTTTTTCTTTTTTTTCGTCGAATTTTTTGGCCAAAGCGGCGGGCCGCCAGTTCTTCAGTCTGCGTGCTACAGTAATGCTACAGTACTCACACGCTCGTTTATTTTTTGGTTTTTCGAATGATCAACCGGTTTTATTCCATATTTAACTATGATTTATCATTAAATTTACCGCACACTGAAAAAACCAAAAAAATAAACGAGCGTGTGAGTACTGTAGCACACGGACTGAAGAATCCGGTGGGCCCACCGCTTCGACCAAAAAAATTCCGACGAAAAAAAAAGAAAAAAATTTTCAGTGGTTTGGAACCGCTGATTTTGGAGGAAAATAAAAAAATATTTCAACAGAAAGGTGTCCAAGGAATTTGGCGAAAAATATTATAAAAATAAAGCGGCAGATAGAAAGGAAATTGTTTAAAAATTAAAAAATTATTCGCGGATTGAGTTCATTGGCTTTTACTGTTCGTTAGGCTAATTTTGAAATTTCATACATGCAAAGGGCTAAAACCGATTTGTATACCTCAATCGGCTAGAACAAGTGAAAAAATTCTACATGCTTATTGATCTGTGGAATATGGGCTAACGGCATTAGAAATTTTTTACGCTTGTAAGCGTCGTGGCTTAAGTAACCACGACGAATACCATGTGCCCTTCTTTCTATAATGGTTGGCACATAGTAAGTGCCATCCAAAGTCTAAGCCGGCATTTATATTTGCCTTTTTTTATCAACACTATGCCGACATTTATTTTATGCCGCATAATAATCTATTCTGGCACTTTATATGTGCCATGCAAGTAAGCGCCCTTAATTAAGATAAACGCCATGGAATTAATATTTGCTGGCATTTAAGCTAAATGCCAAGCATAATTAAATGCCATGTAATCCCTATCCGTGTTGTAGTGTCCCCACCCCAGCTTTGGCCACCACACATTGCTGGGGAGGCCACGACCGTGCTCCTCATTCTCTCTCTATCTATATAACAGGCGAGCCCCACCTCTATAGTCTAACATAAACGCCAACTCAAATTCAACTCGGATGCTAGGTGGGTCAAAATAGGGTCAAACGGACCATAGAGTATTATTTAACTGATATTGGTATTTAGAGGACTGGTTCTAAATGGTATTGCACTTCAGAAATGAAAATTAACCTGTGGGAAGTGTTGAGGGACTAAAGATGAACTTTTGCTTTCTATTTTTAGAAAGAAGTAAAGTATTTTGGTTATAGATTTCATTTTCTGGAAGAGTGCAATTGGTTACCATAGTTATTCCTTATGGCTCAACAACCAAGATGTCACGTGATCAAATCCAGGAAAAGCCACAATCACCCCACCAAACATGTGGTTATAGTGTGACCCAAAGCGTGACCATTAGCTACAAGATAAGTGTTCCATATCAGTTGGAGTAGCGACATTTTTGGCTATAGATCTTAAAAGTTGATAGTAATTAGTTAATATGTTAAGAAAAATACTCCCTTTTATTTTTGTTGTTGTTGTCATTTTGGACATATACACAGTCTTCAACAAATATATTTAACCACTTTTATTAAAAATTAACAAAAATATAATGATATAAAAGTACATTTGATGATAAATCTATTAATGTCATTTGCCTATGACAAATCTAAATCTTTTTGTGTGTACTATTGCCAAAGTTCTAAAAATTCAATTATACATTCTAAATAACATTTACATGAGAATAGGGAGTAGTAAAATCAAACCTAATCTGAAATGGCTAGAGGCAGACTCGTTGATGATGGGGTTAAGATGAACCCAATTATTTTATTTTAAAAAACAAGACGAATTTAGGATTTTTCGCTCTATTCGTTAGCATTTTATGATTTACTACCTATTATCTGACTACCTAAAAAAACCAAGAAACTGTCGTGACCAACCATCATAAAATCCATAGCTCTGCCACTTAAAAAGGCAGAATGCTAAAGACTGTCTAAATTTTTCCCCATGTCAGAACGACAGGGGAGCACGTACCTATAGCAATTTCTGGCCTGGCGGACTTATTCGAGATAAAATTAACCGTATTAAATTCTCTAGGTCCACGGGTGACGCTTATGGGGTCAACATGGCATAATTGACAAAGATCCCCATATTGTATGTGGGCTTGATTAGATCACCTAATTAATTAAGCTGCATATGATAGGAGACTCATGCCGTTGACCCTTGCTGTTTACGCGAGAACAAAAAAGAGGACAGCTGGTAGAACGCTCTCCCCCTCTTTATCAGAGTTGCTGTTGATCCATTGTAGATAAGCGCAATTCTACCAAATCATTTAGGTTATCGAGCATTGAATTTTTATAATCCTGAAACTACAAGTTATTCTGTCTAGCCACTCGCACTGAGTCAATATTGATATCTACATGCAAAACGGCTTCTTGGCCATAAACTAGCTGATAGGGCGAAAGCTTTGTCGAACCATGATATGCTAACCGATATGCCCACAACAACTCTGATAAAGTTGAGTGCTAACTCTTTGGCTTCTTATCAATTTTTCTTTTAATTAGCTTAATTAACGCCTTATTAGACGACTCGGCTTGTCTATTAACCTTAGCATAGTAAAGCGATGAATTTAGCAACTTGATACCTAGGCTCTTAGTGAAATTTTGGAATTCTTCGGCCATAAATATTGTACCTTGATCGGTCGTAATAGTTTATGAGATACCAAACTGATGAATAATATGCTCATTGACAAACTCGATAGCCTCGATACTCGTAACCTTCTTAAAGGGTATAGCTTCAATTCGCTTGGAAAAATAATCTGTTGCGGCCAAAATGGACTTATGACCTTTGCTAAAAGCTGAAAATATTTGGCCGATAATATCTATTTCCCAACCTCTTAATGGCCATGGCTTTTATAATTGGGTGCAAAGCCGATGCTGGTGCGAGTTGTATGTTGCCGAACTTTTAACAAGTCTGGCATACCTTATAATATTGAAAGCAATCTTCCAATATTGTCGGCCAAAAATACCATGTGCGCCTAAGTATCAATTTCATCTTATAAACCGATTGATGAAATCCACAGATACCTTCATGCACTTCTTCCATCACTACTCTAGCTTCATCGGCTCCAAAGCACCTTAGTAGCAATCCTTCCAAGGTTCGATAACACAATACTTCATCCAGGACAACGCATTTTAATGCTCGTTGCCTAACCTTGCGTTCTGTCGACTTAGATGGATCAATCAGATATTCTTTTATCTTCGTCCTCCAATCGGTGACATTAGCACACATTATTGCTTTATCAACCGATTCAGGCATTATATATCGGCTAAAATCTTTGTATCCTGATGCCTACTGGGCTAATAAATTAGCCCTATCATTCATCCCTCGAGAAATATGTTCAATGGAAAATGAAGTGAACGAGCTGATTGTATCAAGACACTGGTCTAAATATTTGGGTAATATTTCATCGTAACATTGATATTCTCCCTTGACCTGCTGCACAACTAATAAAGAGTCGCTGTATGCCTCAACAACATCTACTTCGATAGTTTCAAACAGTTGTAGGCCTTTGAGCAATACCTCATACTCTGCTTGATTGTTGGAGCATCGGTTATTTAGCCGAAATGCAAATTCAAAATTATGCCCTTTGGTGAAATCAGCTATACCAATGCCATCACCTTCTCGACACACCAATCCATCAAAGTACAGCCGCCAAGGGGCAACAGAAACTAGATCGGCAGTGGTTTCGTGTTTAGTTATAAAATCAGCTATGACCTGTCCTTTGACATCCTTCGCCGATCTGTATGTTAGGTCGAACTCTATCAGAGCATAAGCCCATTTACCAAGTCGACTTAGTAAAATCGGAGCTGATAACATGTACTGTATGACATTGGTTTTGTAGGCCACTTTACAAACTGATGCAAAAATGTAATGTCTTAACTTCGTACAAGCAAAAAATAAAGATAAACATAATTTCCCCACAAACGGGTACTTGATCTCAGCATCCAGCAGTCGTCGGCTTAAATAGAAATTACCCTTTCTTTGCTATCAACTTCCTGTGCCAAAAATGCACCAATAGTCTCTTCCTCAGTCGATACGTATAACTTGAATGGAACTCCTTTCTGCGGTGTGGCCAGTATTGGAGGATTGATCAAGTATTCTTTGATATCATCGAAAGCTTTTTATTGATCAACTCCTCAAACAAACTCCTGATTATCCTTTAGTTTTAATAATGGTGTAAACACTCAGATTCGACCAGACAAATTCGAAATAAATCGCCAGTAAATAGTTGATTTTGCCGATCAACTTTTGCAACTCGTTTTTGTATGTTGGCTGCTTTGTTTTGGTTATGGCTTTAACCCTCTCTTGGTTAACTTCGATTCCCCTTTCATGGACCATAAAACCTAAAAAATTGTCCAGCCGATACGCCAAACACACATTTAAAAGGATTTATTTTCAAGCCATGCGCCTTGTGTTCTGAAAAACTCTCTCTAAATAGGTCAAATGTTGCGAATCATCTTTTGATTTTACAACGACATCATCTATATAAATCTCGACAATATGGCCGATCAAATCATGAAACATTAAATTCATAGCCCATTGATAAGTTGCACCAGCATTTTTCAAGCCGAACGTCATGACCATCCACTCAAACAACCCTAGAACATCAAGGCATCTGAAAGTGATTTTAGGTATGCCGGCTTCCACCGTGAATATCTGATTATATCTGGCGCTTTCGTCAAGAAAGTTGATGATTTTATTTCCTGATGCAGTGTCGATAAGCATATCGGCTATTGGCATCATATACTCATCTTTTGACGTGGCTTTATTCAAATCCCTAAAGTCTACACACACCCGGAGTGTATCATTTTTCTTCATGACAGGAACGATGTTAGAGACCCACTCGACATATCGGTAAGGCTTGATAAACTTGGCTACCAGTAATCGCTCTATTTCTTCTTTAATAACATTATACAAAGCCGGATTAAAATGTCGAGGATACTATTTAAACTCCCGATATCCCGGTTTTATAGGGAGCCAATGTTCAACAAGCTATCAGCTTAACCTAGGCATCTCATAGTATTCTCAAGCAAAACAATCTTTATACTTCTTATGAATTTTGACTAACTTTTCTTTGTATGCTGCGTCTAATTTTGTGCTAATGAAACTAGGCCTCTTCCTATCACCTTTCCTTATGTCGACCTTTTCAAGTAAATCGGCAAAAATAAAACCTTGGCCTAACTTTTTGATTTCTTGAAAATCTTCTATGGCCTCGTAGCTATTTGTTATCTGCCGATGATAGCTCTGCTTTTTGTCTTGTAGAGCCTTCATCACTTGCTTTGACCCCATCGGTGCAAAACTTCATTTGTCCGATCAAATGTACTGACTTGACATTGATCGGCATAAGCCCTGTTTTACCGATGCAAGTAAAGTTGCAATCGTCTAGTACTTTGCCGGATATGCATTCGGCTTCCTCATGCGGCCAATTCGCATCCGAACTAGCCATTGCAATGTGGGCGATGTATTCTCCTTTCCATTGGACGAGCAGTTGGTGCATAGTCGACAAGATGCAGCAATTTACATGTATCCAGTCTCGTCCAAGCAACACGCTATAATTACCTTTGGCATCAATAACGAAAAAGGTAGTCGGCAAAGTTTTGCTGCAGACAGTCAGTTCTGCCGATTCAGTTTTAATTCTAAACTTGGCTGGTAGTGTAAACACCATGTTGATGTACATTGGAGGAGTGTCATCCCGAATCATGGGCGATCCTAGGTGTAGGATCAAGGATAACCGATTAAAGGGGGTGAATAGGAGGTTTCTAAAATTTTCTATCCTAATTTCAATTTGCAAGGTCACTAAGCATGAGTTGTAATTTTAACAATTTTAACACCAAGTACTCTTAGTGATCACTAAATTATCCCAACTACTCAAGAAGTCAAAATACAATTCTATACTACACAAGATGCTCAAATTTCTTGAATTGTAACTTTTCTCAAAAGAATAAGAAATGCAAACCACAATTGATGAACACAAGAATTTATCCCGTGGTCTCGAAAACTTGCCGGTCTCCCCTACTCCACTTTGAGGTGACTTGAAATCCTTCAAGGCAGCTCCACCCGCTTGAGCCTTCCTTGATCACTCGTGGTAGCTCTTCCCCGCTTTGGGTTGGCGAGCTTCTTGCCTTCACAACCGATCGGGTCTTCTCACAAGTTTCCTTAAGAAGATCACTGATTCCATACGCCTCTAAGCCGTCTAGGAGGCGGCAATCTCTAAGAGTAACAAGTCTTGACGCTTGCTTGGGATCGAATTTGACTGTCTAAAGGCTCACACTAAATGCAACACTCAATTTTTCTCCTCACTTGCTCAAAATGTGAATTGAATGTACTAAAGAGAGGAGAGGCTTTGCTAGAGCTCAAGTATCTTCAATGAGGACCAAAAAAACCTGTAGAGAGCAGGTGGGGAGGTATTTATAGCCCCAACCACCAAAACTAGCTGTTTGAGCTCGAAATCTTGACCCAGTCAGGTTTTTCGGTGCTACCGCCTATGTAGGACCGGTAGCACTGGGCTCCATCCCAATGGTTGGGTCAGAGCATTAAATGCATTGCTAGAGGCCGTTGAGCAGTGGGTTCGGTGCTACCGCCCTGAGCCAAAAGGGGTGCTCTCTGGAATTTCCAAGAGGGGCAAAGGGCGGTGCTACTTCTTGTAGCCGGGTGTAAAAATTCCCAAATTGCACGCCTACTGGAATTTTTGCAAAGACCTGTGGTGATGCTACCGCTCTGAGAGCACCAGGCTACCATAGGCGGTAGTACCAGTCAACCTGGTACTCAAAAAGCACGTCTCTGGAATTTTTACACTGGACCAAGGGGCAGGTGCTACCGCTACCCCAGTAGCACTGGGCTACCATGGGCGGTGCGCCCTACCTGCTCCCCAAAAGAGCCCCTCTCGAGTTTTTACATACCGGCCTTGGGGCCAGTGCTACCGCTATCCCGGTAGCACCGGGACAACATTGGCGGTAGCACCAGGTTTCTAGAGACTTTCTTTGAAACTTATGAAGTTTATAAAATTTGACCGCTATATGACAGTGCATGAGTGTAATTATTGGATTTGAGCCTTTAGACCTTAAAACTACATCAAGATAACGCCAAGACCCCTCTTAATAGTACGACCCTATTTCTAGCAATCCGATCTTTTCTCTAAACTTCGAGATCGGTAAAATGACTAGAAAAAGGTCCTTAGATTTTTACCTTTGTCACTTGATTGATAATTTGATCTTCTTTTGCGCCATTCTCATTCTTCCATGATCATCAATTCGTGAGACTAACGTATTTCAATATACTCAACAAAAATATTAGTCTCTTAAACATGATTGTCATTAATTACCAAAATCAAGAGGGACTTTTGGGGCTTAGATGTTTTCACTAGGTCATCGGTCGAATCAGTTTCTTCCTCATCTTTGTCTTTTTTTCCTTCACTCCTTCACGGTTCTGATCGGCCGAAGCTCATTGAACGCTGATCCCTTTGCTTCTCCATTTCAGCCTCTCTGATCTCCTGGGTCCTTAGCCTCTGCAGTCATCTGCGTTGTGATCGACTAAGACCCGACAGGCGCCATCTTGGTTTAGGTTCGATCGGCTTATGGACTTTTCTAGCCAGATCTTTTACTGTAGCGCTAGGCTCCACTGCATGTTCCTTAGCATGATTTGGCAGGGAAATTCTCTCCTGAATTGGCTTCCTATACTTTTGACCGAATCAATCCTGAATCAGCCCAAACAACCTATCTTTGGCCGATTACCTAGGCCAATCGTCCCAGGGGGTAGTGCTCCATTGGGCATGAGTATAGTGTCGGCAGTCCACTCCCCTTTCCCAGTAGAACTACCAAAAGGGGCACCTCTGATGGGCTTTCTCCAAATTCTCGAGCCAGTACAGATTGTCTAGCCGGTGCAGGTGGTGTCGTGGCCGATTGTTCATTTCTCATATTTTTCCAATAACTGAGAAAACATCAGCTTAGGCCTACTAATTGGCCTTCGTGTGGGTGATCTTTCAGCCTTGTACTACCTGCCGACTTGCGGATCTCCCTTTGGCTTGACGGTCATTGAGTTCTTGCCTTCGTGATCAACTTCTATTTATAATGAGCCGATTGTTATATTAAGGGTCTCACCTCCGTTCAAACTGGATTGGATATTGACACGTCGAGCCCGTTTTGGTTCTTCATCGTAGATTGGCTATTTCCCCTTGCGTGAGCACTACACCATGTTGTTAGGGAATGGGCCGACGTCTACTTGCATGGTCGGCTTGTCTGCAAACTTCAGCCAACCGTCTTTAATAGCTAACTAGATTTGCTGGTAGAAGATATTGCAGTCGTTAGTGTTATTAGAAAAAGAGCGATGCCATTTGCAATATCTTCGCTTCTTGATTTCGTCAGCTAATGGTATGATGTGCCCTTCAGGAAATCGTATTATTTTTCTTGCAAGAGTAAATAAAAAATATGATCATACTTAGATATATCAAATGCATACTTGTCTTCCGACTTATTCTTAGTCGATTTAAGCCATGAACAGACCAAAGGTTTTGTAGGACCGTTAACCCATTCCGCTATATTCACCTCTACTTCATAATCTTCTGAGGATTCAGTCGAGCAATAATTGACCATATTAACCTTGGCTTTTTCCTTATTGTTACCATTCATTTTGACTTTGTCCCGCTTATTGTCAGGATATCGGCTTTCTTGAGCCGACACGCAATGAAGCAGGTGACTTAGGTCGGTGAACTCTTGCCCTCCAAATTTCTCCCTAAGTGGGAGAATTAACCCCTGAAAAGCCAAATCGGCCAATTAATTCTCAGGCAACGTGACATTAAAGCATCGATTTCGAACTTCCCTAAATCTTTTGATGCAATCAACTACCAATTCCTTGAATTTCTGGTGGACAGAGCTTAGATCACAAATTCGAGTTCAGACTGCTAGAGAAAAAGTACTCATGAAATCGGCTTTCCAAATCATTCCAAAAGTGAACCGAATTTGGGGGCAAACTGGTGAACCAGGTAAAAGCAGCTCCTGATAAAGACAACGGGAACAGTCTAATTTTCAACCCGTCGGACTGAGCATCTTCGTCGCATTGAGCGATAAAGCATCCGATGTGTTCTAAGGTCATGACCGAATCATCCCTAGAAAATTTGGCAAAATTAGGAACCTTGAAATTATGCGGATATGGCATGCGATCTAGATAATCAGGATACGACTTTCTATAGCCGATGTTCTACCCTTTGGCTATAAGCCGAATTGATCTCTCAACACAATAGAAATCTGGTTGGCCCAATTGTTAGCCGACGAGATCTTGTGGCCCTGCCAATTATCGTAACTGGTGTTCTACCCTCCGAGTGCAAGCTCAGGCTGCCGATTGGATCGAACCGATGATATTGAGGGAATTGGTCGTATCCCTTGATTCTCCTAACTGACAACTCCGGCAATGGAACAAAGGGTTCTGTATAAGTTACTACTCTATGTGGAACTGGATTCCTGAGTGGGATCGGCTTGTGGTGCTAAGAGTAATTATTAGATTCAATCGGTTGTGGAGCCAATTGTGGGAAGATGTGGAATGGAGCCGATGGCGGTAAATTAGTTGACACGTTCAGCTTCGCGGCATCAGTGTATGCCTGGTAATGGGTGACCCCGCTAGGATGAGGGTTACTAGGCAATAACATTGGGCTAAGTCGGCATAAATCAAGGGGTTGGAGCCGACGGTTTTGCATCGTCCACCGTGTTAGTGTTTTGTGCTATTGAATAGATAGGATATGTTGGTAGCGCTTGTGGCGGATCGAGCAAGCTCTCAGACGAAACCAGCTCTTGAGTAATAGTTTTGGGGGCTATTCGCTATCATCAACTTGAGGGTAGTGACCAAAGCCGATGATTGATTGATTAATGCATAATGTACAGATTTAGCTTAAGGTTCACTTTGAAACAGCTTCTGATTATATAGATTCTGGATTATCTAAGAATCAGATGGGTGACGATTTTTGATTCTCTAAGAATCCAGATCCTGGATTCTCCAAGAAGTTTCTTGAGAAGCTTCTCTCACAAAAGCAGATTTGTACACAAAATTAGAAGGTACCATCCATCCGATTCTTAGAGAATTCAGAATATGCACAATCAGAAACTGTCCTAAACTGGACCTAAAGCCTCCAGAAGGGTTAGCTCTCGGTCTCAGATGGGTACAACTACTTAGGTTTTCTTAGGGAACTCAATCTCAAACCCCATTTTTACTGAGACTTTATTTGTTTAGGTTTATTTTTTTATAGCTTAAAGGCAGCTTTTAGACTTAAACAACTTAAAAGTTATCGGCTTTTTTACGTAGTAGAGATGGCCATTTACGTCAACTTTAGTAGTATTAGTCTAGAACCAACCCTCAATAAGAAAAAACCCCTCTCCAATAGCTTTGATTTTTAGTTATATAGAGACTTGTGACTTTCGCAAAAGTCCAGATAAAAAACTACCAATTTATTAAGACCTTTGTTTTTTAACTTTCAAACCGGAGATTGATCGAAAGACACGGGAGTCAGGCTCCAGAGAGCTCCGCAACAATCCCTGGCTTCTTCCAAAATTTGGAACTAAACGCCATTTTGCTTTGCGCTTTATTGTTGGCTAACAAGCTGACAGCAGTACGACTAATCGATAGCTAAGTACTGCCGATTCCATAAAACTAAAGCTACCTAGGCAACGTGACCTTTTGTTTTTTTTCGGGTTCGTTTTAGCTTGTCCCGTGCTTTTGGCGAGAATATAACCGACCGAGAAGTAGAGGGTGTACCGCGCCGTTCTTGTCCCCATTCCCATGGCCGTTTGCTCCATCCGGGAAAGATGCAAAGCGAAAGGCAATCGAACGATCTACCGGTTGGCACTTTGGATCGAGCTTGGCTGGCGACCTGTCCGTGTTTCGTGGCTCCTTTCGAGGTCGATCGATGGGATAATCACAGGTTTGACGTACGCATGCTTTTGCTTTGATGAATGCACGTAACAAACAAGGGGAGGGCATCATGATTCATGGGACACATGCATCGACGTACAGCGAGCTAGGATCGACATAGCTGATCGATATAGCGGCTGGCTACAATCTCTTTCTGTTTACTACTTTGTTGTCTTTTTAGTAAATTTCGTAAGACTATAATTTTTTCTTTACAAACCATCAGAAAACTACAGATTTTAACTTCTATATCACAAAAATACATATTTTAGAAGAACTTTTTTTACAAAACTACATGTTTCTTGTACAAACTGTCAGAAAACTACATATTTTAGTTTCTATTTTATAAAACTACAGATTTTAGAAAAAAAATTCACAAAACTACAAGTTTTAGAATTGACCATTTCTTATAACGGGTATGACAGTGTGGGTCCACATGGTGGTCTCACACGCCCTTATTTTCTATTTTACTCACGCGTAAGATTGTCATGTGGGCCCAAACTCGAGATCCGTTACAACAAACAATCAATTATAAAACCTGTGGTTTTGTGGTATAAGTTCTTCTAAAATCTGTAGTTTTGTGAAATAAAAGCTAAAATCTGTAATTTTGTGATAATTTGTATAAGAATTCTGTAGTTTTGTGAAACAAGTTTTTCTAAAATTTGTAGTTTTGTAGAATAGAAGTTGACATCTGTAGTTTTATGATAATTTGTAAAAAAACTTTTAGTTTTCTAAAATTTACTTTTTCTTTTTTTCTTCTTTTTTGACGACGATAATGATGCTGACGACAACGATGGACAAGGAGAGTAGCCGGTACAACGAGAGTAGCCGATGTTTTTGAAGTGTCGTTGGTTGATACCGGGTTGGGGTTGGGGTTGGGCTTTGCCTTTGTCAGTTTGAGCTCGCGTCACGATCGTGCGACAACTCGGCGCCGGCTTGGCGATCAGAGACGAACGAAAATGAGCGAGATAAACACAACCAAGAGTGTGGGCTGTTGTCCATGAGCTTGAAGCCTTGAAGCCCTCCGTTGCCCATCTTGGAAGCACAACTGCACAGCTTCGACATTTTTTTTTTGTCTAAGAAAAAGAGAGGTGGTTCCGTGCTTTTTCTTTTGACAGTTGCATATAAATATTAAAACATGAGTATGGTAGATGGTGATTACTTACCTCTTCGCTTACTTCAAAATTTGTGCAACTTGTATTGAGAGGAAAAGCATTGAAGCACTGCTAAAAAAAGACATTTTGTGCATATTTGGTGTTCCTTCCTACTCCGTTGCTACTTGTCTGTACTCAAAGGCGGAACTAGAGGGTGCCGAGTATGCCTTGGCACCCCCAAAAATTTTAGATGTTCTTATCAGGCTTACGTGATTGGAAGCATTACAAATTATATGTAGCATCTTTTGCAAGATGGTGTTTGATTGAAGAATAGTTTTTTAGGAGCAATGTGTTAATCAGTAGGGTTTGGGTTCCTGCCTTGAGGTGGGAATGTTGTTAGAGTTCCTGCCTTGAGGAGGAAATGTTGTTAGCTACCGTGTAATGACATTGAAAGAGTTGGAATTGCTATTGCCAGAGCAGGTTCGTTCAATCTTTTCTACTGATAGGTATAACTAGTCTGCTCACTAAATTGCATGTTTTGCTCTGTCAGTGGCAGTGCTATTGCTTTAGCTTTGGAGAAGTCAAATCGAAGCTTTGTGGTTGCCCTCGTTGTGTAGGTGCAATGGGAAACTTTTCATAAGTTGAGGGGTTAATTGATGGAATTAAAAGAGAAGGAAACTGGTTGATATCTTCGGAAATGAGCAAGAAGCAGTGGTGGATATTTTCCTATAACCATAGGGATCATATGCATCATTTCTGGAATACATGACCTGATTGCACATTTTCTAAGAATATAGAACTATTCCTTCCAGCAAATGGCCATTTTGTGCAATTATTTTAGCTCTTAGGTCTTATTATATGCGCAACAAGGTAATCTTCCCATGTCGAAGGTGATATAACCTTAGATAAAGCTTCAAGGAGTAAGGCCCGCCGATGGCTATTTGGTAATGAGATTTAGGGGTTAGCAAGTACCGTATGATATTATGATAGAAACCATATGATCTGTCTCATATCTACGTAGTGTTTGCAGACGAGATAGAGTTGATAACATAGTGATGGTTTGATCATTGGAATTGGTACAAGATCCTAATCTACCAACAAAACTTAGTATATCTATCTTGTAAAGCATAGATGTACTTTACCCTCAGATATATGTGTTGAATTTATGATGTTATGAAATAATTATACAAAACTATAAAGTTGTAAATATGAAATGTGCACCCTAACAAAAATGTTCTAGCTCCGCCACTGTATGTACTTATGGCCAATGGAGATGAATACATCGCTATCCTGCCTCTTTTTTTTTTGGCAATTACACACCTATACAAGGGCGATACTAGAGGTGATGGGTATGCCTGGCATTCCAAAAAAAATTGAAAAGTGGTAGAAAATCACCTCTTCAATAGACCAAATTTTTCGATTGAATTGATTCCAATTTTATTAGTTTATGATTTTTAAAACCTTAAAACTATTTGTATTGTACTTTTAGTAAATTTTAAATATATATATCAGATTTATAATCTTACAAAATCATTATACAAGACTATAAAATTATACATATGAAATATGTTCCAACAAAAATTTTCTAGTTTCCCTAGTGCTCCTACATGTTTCTCAGGGCACCAGTACAAGAATCCTACAATGACTGCAGGACTGGATTTCCTTTGGTAGCCCCTAGACAGTATCAAACCTTTTTTTAAGGTATAAAGTGTCAATCCTTGCGGAGTACTATTATTTGTGACAGAATGGTACTGTCAACCCCCAACACACACACACCGGAAATAAAAAAAAACAGATGTGAAAATCACGAAAAGATCAGGCATAAACCTAAATTACTCTGGAGAGAAGCCCAATCTTCAGCGTACAAATGAGTCAGGAAGACACAGGTTTCTCAATCAGCTGCTGTACTCCAGTTGCGCAAGAATGGCAACATCAACAACAAACGTGCCATCATGCACATTACGAGTAGCCTAGCATAGTTGCAACTCGCAAGATTTTATATGCTCTCATTCTCGATGCAACCCAAACCTAATAGCAAAAGAACTGTGACCCATTTTCTTTCCTATTTCCTCGTATTCCATTTTACATACATATAAGCAATAACAATGGAGAGCTATAGCAAGAACTATATCAAACCATTAGGCAACACATGCGAGAGAGAGAAGGCCAAAAGCGGTAAAAGGAGCAGGAGCAGGGGAGAACTACAACAGCGCAAGGGAAAGGGCAGCAAGGCGTCAAAATCAGTTACTATGTTACAACCATGTCAACCCTTGCGTGTGCGTTCTACGATGAGCTTCAGCTAAGGAAACGGCCATGGAAAACATCATCTGCTCTTCAATGCTCTCCGGTCGAAATTGGCTTGGGGCCATGGTGAAATTTTCAGCGAAAGGCAACGGTGGCATAGCCCCCGCATCTGCCACGATGTCTGAGCCAGCATAGCTTGTTCCGGCCTCTGCACCCTCCGACCAGTGGTCGGTTGAGCACTCGCCTTCCTCTCTTACCACTTCCCTGCTGCAGCTTGGTGCTATCCCGCTCCAGCTATCTGGTGAACTCTCAACAACACACATGCCTCCACCGGCAATGTTGCATGGCCGGCGGCGCATGTCGAAGACTGGGAACGCACTACTGCCAGCCATGTAAGAGAAATCCATGATCGGTGGCTGGTGCTCAGCCAAAGCGGCAACAGCACAAGAAAATCCACCAGGATGAGGTACTTCTAGAGCAGCTGCTGGGACGAACGCTTGCCGTTCACGCAAGGGTGGCTCGATTACAGGCATAAAGCTGCCACAAACAGGATTTCCTATACTTCCATGCTCCTGCTCGAAGAGAAACGTGAACACATTAGAAGCAGATATGCCGGCAAAGTCTCTGTACTACAAGATAAGATAATCCATGAAATTGCCCAATCCAGCCAATTCTTTATAATGTAGAGTATCAAAATTCAAAGTAGAAGCTGTACTCAGAAGAATTTGACACAGCTTTTAGATTGTGTATTTGGGCTACATCCAGTTTAAATAATTTACTTCCATCTCAAAAGGAGTTCTAGAAGAAACTAGGCATGTGTGCTATTCTTTCCTGCAACAAAAACTATGTTTCTTTATCGATTCAAAGAAATTTAAAACCAAACTATCATGTCGAGGGGCAAGGTTAGCCAACTACTTCAGAAACATATGTTTAATTGAAAACAATCAAAATAAATGCAATAAACAGTCTAGGATCGTATGAAAATTTATGGTAAAATAGATCTTTCTCATTGATTATACATACACGACAGTAAAGTCTGATAAGATCAGCTTTGTTCCTCAGTTTCAGCGGGAACTATCAGCATAAAAACGACATAATTATACACCCTATTCATTAAATTTTGTTTAGTTACTCAATTTTAAATATACTATACTACTGCAACAAGCTATTCAGAAGGGAAAATGACAAAGAAATGGGAACAGATCATTATCCTTAGAAAGCCAAAAGACACATACACTGTATGAACTGCAAGTTTTTTGAGAACAGTAACCACACAAGTGAGCTACCACAAACTCGAAGGACAAAGGAAATAAGAGCACATATGAAAAAAAAATACACCATCAAGTTCATGCCCCAAAACTGTCTTGCAAGCAGAAAATCAGGCACTTCTAAGTGTGAAAAGTGAAATTTCAGAGCACACAGGTCAAGAATTGTCCATCAGCTTTAGTTAAACAGGTCAAGGACGGTTGTCAACTTAGTCAACTAACTACCACTTTAGGTCTTTTATTATCAGGTATTGTTGCTATACATTCAAGCAGCTAGTACCTAATCAGCACTAATAACTGGATAGACTTGGTGAGTTTTTAATACTCCTCCTTTTCTCAATGTACCATCAAACAGTGGATTGCAAGCAAGAAAACATAATCAATAAGAAATTGTTATAAACAGCCGTAATTTAAAGACCTACTGTCTATCCTCTAAATTAGTTAGTTTCCTGAAAACAAGTTGTGTTCGAGATTTCCATTAACTAGCTGATAATCTGGGATTGCAAAGGCAGACCATGAAATGATGCAATCATCATAACAAAAAAATTATAATGACCAAACTCTAGAACAATGTAGACAATTGCATTGTGCATGGTCTTTTAAAACCCCTCAAAAGTTAACAAAAAAAATGAACTATTAATGTGATGACTATACGAGAATTCACAAGTAGAAATTACCAAAAGAAAAAAAAGACCTTATCAACCATATAATCTATATTAGTAAGTAATGTGACTAAGTTTTTCTGCAAATTAATTTCCTTTTTATCATAAGTAGCAATGCAAGTTTTGCAGACTAGGTCATGCATATATCAAAATATGTAAAATGTCAAATATACTGCTACATAAACAAAAGGCATTTTCAACATGCTTTTTTAGCTAAAAATGCTGTGAGTTCAGCAAAGTTTCATATTCTATGCAAAGACAGTTTTTTTTGGCAGCTCATTAAAAAACCATTACATAACATAAGAAATCGGCATTCATAATATTATTCACATCAAACACTACATATTCTTGTCAATGTTCGTTTAAGGACCATATGAAAAAGTTTCCACTTCACCTGAATGGAACGCCAAATCGCTTCCATAACCATCATGTCCTCGATATTCATGTCAATGTTATCATCACTGCAAACAAAAAACAATTTCCATAATTGTTAGAAGCCTGTTTGATCTCAACAGCATGAAGGATTTATATTGACAACCATGCAATAGATGCTTAGTACAAGAAAATCTTTGTAAGGTAACCTATAAAATTAAACAGAGAATAGGGCCTACTTTGTGTGAGTTTAGCTACTTCAAAAGGCTGACTTCCCAGAGGAGTTGATGGAGCGTAGTTTCAGGCTTTCCATACAAGGAAGGTTTAATTTTATTCGAGAAGTCCCTCCAATTGTACTCATACCCTGTTTGATGAGTTTTAGCTTCTGCAGATTTAAGCTGAAGCTGAAACCCTCCCAAATAGGGTCTGAGTGGAAGTGTAAATTAACTACCAGTACAACATACCAATCATTTGAACAAGGACTACAAGAGGCACCTTGATAACATCTACCAGCTTCTATAGAAATACCAAGATTCTCATACTAATTGAGATACTTATTTACATCAAGTACTCTTTTGAAACCTCAACTTCATTCTGGCTCGAGCATCCCTCTACTGTATAGTTTTTGCACTAGCACTACACTGTACCTTCATCTAAAAGTTTCCTCAAATAGCAGTGATGTGGTATGTGTGAACTGAAGAGATTATGTTGTTTACTACTGTGCAACATCAAGAAAAACTTCTCCTAGGTGCCTTTTTAAAAGTTTCACCAACTGAAGTACACAGGCTTCTACTCCCTCCGTCCAAAAATATAAAGCGTATTTTGACTTTGCACAAGGATTAAGGTTGTGTTGAAATTGAGAAAAGTATGAGAGAAAATGACTTAGATGCCCACTTAATTGTCTTGAAAGATGGGAAATAATACTTTGTGTGGATGGTAATAAATAAATACATATAGTTGAGAGAGAATAAATAGAGGTATAAAAGGAAATACCTCATTAAATCTACATGCAAACCTTATATTTATGGACAATACCATTCAAAAAATAAGCCTTATAAACTTGAATGTCGCAATCTACAACACCAGGGAGTAATCTCAAGAACGGCTTTATTCATTGGACCGAGGAGACATATCTGCTACAAGCACCCACTTGGTGTAAGGGTGAGGACCATGTCAGTTTGGACATCAGATCAACATGTCAATATTTTAAAGTTAAGTCCAAACTATGTCAGCATTGTAACTTGTACAAAACCTAAAAAAAGAACTTTTGTCACACAGGGCCAATGATTTTTTTTAAATGATGCATTTTTTAAAAAGGAATTGCGATATTAATACGAAACAGAAAAATTGCAAAAATAATACTCCGTCGCCAAACAGTATGGCAAAATAGTAGTCGCCAGCGGGCTAGACGAAGTACCGTATGGCGACAACTCCTTAATCAGCATGATTAAGGAGTTGTTGCCATACGGTATGGCGATAACTCCTTAATCCCGCGTTTGTCGCCAAACCGTATGGGATTAAGAAGTTGTCGCCATACGGTATGGCGACAATAAGGTTTTCGTCCAACCCGCTGGCGACTACTGCTATTTCGCCGTACCGTTTTGCGACGGGGTATTATTTTTGTAATTTTTATGTTTCGCGCATTAATGTCGCAATTCCTTTTAAAAATGCATTATTCAAAAAAAAATCCAAGGCCAACTACAGGACATTCAATTTCGACAAGAAATGACTATAGAAAAAATCTAATTCCTTCCCAAGATTTTTCTACATTTTCTCCTCAAACCAAATTTTATTTAATTGTTTAGGCGTCTTTCTGCACTTCCTATAGACAAACAAAAGTTTCTAATGTAATTGTCACAGCATAAAGCACTGATAAGATAACATGCTCTCTCAACAGACTTTTTACCAAATTAAACATTAAATATGTCTCATTTGGAACAGGTCATGGCATCTGCTAAGACTGGTAGGAACCAACCTTAAAAATAGAAGAACGATAATTCTAATGATGGCTGATGTATCAACTTGAGTGGAGCAGATCAGGGTGGTTTGCCCATATCACTATAATACAGAAGGGCAAATGTAAAGTGGAATAATTCAGGGTCTTTTCAGAAATGTCAGTGGCTTTTAATGGTCGGTCACTGCCATCTACATTTAATCCAATGGTTGGTCTTTGCCACCTAGATTTAATCTAATGGTTAATATTGCTACCTCTCATTCTCCTATTTAAAAGTATTTCTCATTCAATGTGTTAGCGATTCACGTACTGAAACCATGACCTAAGCTCGAAGGTTTATAGGTCTTTTGACTTTGATTGGGTTTCATTCCTAGCCTACCATAACTTGTTTGGGACAAAACGCTTGTTGGTTGTTGTTGTCCATGTGTTCCATTCAAATCAGCTGGCGTAAATGGCATGTGGTTATTTTCTTATCAGAATTTGTTTGTATTTTGTGGAATAGTTGTATTCGTGTATGTGCCACAGGATCCCCACTCTTTATTTATAGCATCAATCTCAACCGTATTACAACTAAACTCTACCTCTAAATTATCTCTACCCTGAATCCTATCCTCAATATGACTCCGAGTCGCACATGACTCAGGCTCTATCTCCAATATTCTCTCTCAAGATGGGCATGGGATACAACCATGGCCATCTTGTTACATAATGCAACACTCCCCCTTAAGACAACTATTTTTACCGAATTGCCAACATGATGTTGAATACCACCACCCTGACATCCACCTCTGCAAAGCTACCTCCAATGCCATGATCGACAGTCACCTCGATTGTTGTCCTTGCCGTTCACACCACCCACACCATGTCCAACACCGTCACACTGATGCAACTTTCGATTGTTATCACCTTGACTACCTCCAACGTAGCCTCAACTAACATCAAGTCATTTACCTTCTTTGTCACACCTGCAGTCTTGGTTTCCTCCATGTCTACCCACATGCTTCAAGCCTTAGTCTCCACCATCTCCTCCTCTAGCCCCCGGCCACCCCAGCCTCCACCATCTCTCCCAACATACCCCCAACCACCTTGGATTTCACCACCTCTCTCATAACATACCTCGACCACTTTGACCTTCGCCTTCTACCTTACCGAACTCTATACCTCTCCCACCAACGCTGCGTTTTGCAACAGCAACAACACCTGATAGCTACCACCAACACCATAACCTCCACCGGAGTTACCACTAGATCCTATTTCCACTATCAATTCAATCACCAGCACGCGCCCAACATCTCCTATGGGCTCACCACCCAACACCTCTCCCGTTACCAATACCACCAAAGTCACATCCTGATCAATCTTCTCCCCATGTTTCAGAACCTCTCTACCTTGCCCTGAAATCTCCACTATCAACATCAGTCAAAAACACTTCCCAATCTCTCTTCCCCTACAGAGCACATGCAGCCTTGCAGCAAACAACGATCAATCCCAAACTTCACCATCCAATCTTCCCTCTCTCCAAGCAAGCAAGAGCAAAACAACACAACCACACAATCACAATCCAAACCCAATCGACAAATCTTTTTTTCCTCTTTTTCTTCCTTTTTCTCGTTTTTTTCTTCCTCTCTCTATATATCTCTCTCTCTCTTCTCCTTTTCCTCTCTTTCCTTTTTTCCTTACCTTGACAAGCAACCGAGCTCTTCCTCTTCATTCCCTGAGCCGGCCTCCTTTTCTTCTTCTCTTCCTATCCTCCCCCAGCAGCCACTCCTTCCTCTCCTCCCCGTGTGATCGAGCTCTTCCTTCCCCATGCCGCCTCCTTTTCTTCCACTCCTCCCCGCGTGCTACCCCTCTTGTTCTGCCCGCCTCCTCCCAGATCGATCTAGATCTGGGTCAGCAACGACCCCACCGAGCAGCAGCGGTGACAGCGGCTCTCCCCCCAACGGCAGCGGCTCTTCCCCAAGCAATGGCGGCGGTTGGCGACCAGAAGCATGCAACCCGGTGGCTCAACGGCTTAGAGCAGTAGCGGCCCAACGGCAGCATCCTAGTGGCAGCAACAGCCTATGTAGCATCCTTGGCGGCAGCGCCCCACACAACCCAGCCGATCGCGGCCTGCTCTCATGCTACGCAGCCGTGGCGAACCACGCGTGATGGGACAGTGGTGGCCGGCGGATTGGCTAAGTTGAGTTTTTTTCGCTCTAGGGTTTTGATAGCTCTGGTACCATGTTATAATTTATGGAATAGTTGTGTTCATGTGTGTCCCATAGGATCCCAACACTCTTTATTTATAGCATCAATCTCAACCGTATCACAACCAAACTCTACCTCTAAATTATCTCTAACTCTGAATCCTATCCCCAATATGACTCCGAGTCGCACACGACTCGGACTCTATCTCCAACAGAATTAAAGATACTCTAGTCAGGTTTGACCTTCAACATAAGAAATCAAAGAGAAAATATAATGGCATACCGATTATGCCTACAATGGATAGGACGCATGCTAGCCTGGGCAGAGCATGAAGGTTCAGATGAACAGCACTCAGTTCCTTGCTCAGTACATCGGTATGATGGCACTGTAACGATCATAATATACTGTAAATGATCAGATTAAGCTGCAGAAAAGGTAGCATTATTAAATGTGTATGTTAGTCGCGTCTACTGCAGACCTGAAAAGGATGTGCTGCAAATATCTCGATACTCCACTTCTGTTGTTGGAATGATTGTTCTGCTAGAAGAACACCTGTTCTGTTTTCTTTTCATCTTATCCTCTTCATCTCGAAGTGCTTGCTGCCGCATCCTCATCTGTGCTTCTATGACTTTTTGTTCTTCCTGTAATATGTTTGCAAAAGATAAAGAAAATGTGTTTGGCTTTGTAAACACTAAAGAAACACTAAGAATAATATCACAAAAAATACGCATTACAACATAAAACTTACAAATTGTTCTATGCTCCTTTCCTCCTTGGTCTTCACACCACGGTACTCCACAGCATAACTGGGAGTTTTGCAGAATGGGCATCTTTATTGGTTAAGTATTTTTCATAAGAAGGCTTATATATTACCAAGGATACGAAATAAGAATAGATATGGCATAAAGGATACTGTGTAGGCCTAGCGGTATGAGTTGGTTTCATTTGAAGAAAGCACTCTACATAAGCCATAAATACCAAACATCATGTGTAAGGATATCTGCACCTATGGAGTAACACACAATCATTGGTAGTAGAATAAATGTATTACCTGTACATATCCCTTTCGAGCAACATTTTGATCTGTTAAGGCTTGGATAGTACTACAATGAACAAAAACAATCATTTTAGGACAGGAGGAATCACAGAGTGGTTGCCCAAATTAGCTGGGTATTCTTTCTAGTAAGTTAAAACTTAGAAATACTAGCAGTGCTAAATAATGCTATTAGCACCAGTGCAAAACTGATGTGTACAGACTAAGAGTAAGCTGAGGTGACTTTATTGTATATGCCCTAACACATTCACCTTGATGATACACACAATATACACATACCACCATGGCACCTCTCTAGAGCCTAGATATTTTAAAAAAGGCACTTAATATCTCAGAACAGTTAGCCAATTATATTTTGTTTCTGAATCAGTCAAATTTTCCTTTATTGACTGTAATAGTCCCATCTGAGGAGCACCGGAAAGCACAACATTTCATACAATGCACAAATGCATCACAGCACTACCACCAGATATGCCCATAGAATATTCCACGTAATCAATATATGCAACGTTTACCTAGGAATTTAACATTAATGACACCCAAAACATCCTAGAATAGCAATTATCCAGCAAAAAACAAACAGACCGACAGAATTCTCCAACCAACACGACCAAACAACCAAATTTGGTGAAGCAACAGTTTCTGGGTCAGGGCCACTTGGAAGAACATTTTGGACATAAGCACTATGATGCCACTAGCAGAGAGTCAGGTGCCAACGCGGGCACATGGAACAGAAACGTTTCGCAAATTGCACTAGTTATCCAAGAAAAATACAGGCAAGTCACCAAATGTGCCGAAGTTGGCTACAATTAAAGGGTGTCCAAATTAATCACTAATTAGAATCGCGCGTAAACTCATCGACGCCCCTAACGGGCTCACACCAACGGCGCTCTGCAATCGAACCAAAGCAGCCACTAATCGACCCAATCCGTATGCAGTCACGCGTGGAAAGCTTTCCATCCCAGCCACCCGCACCCACGGCACGCTCGACGCAGGCGCCAACGGCTAAGAAATTAGCAAGGTGGGGAGGATTCGGGGAGGAGAGAGATCTCTCCTCCCCCCTTGCGTTACCAGGAAGCAGATGGGGCACTCCTCGAGGTCGCCCCCCGCGGCGTCGTCGGCCCCCGGGTAGCAGGGCGCGAGCTTGGCCTCGAGGATCAGCTTGCGCAGCTTCTTCTGGTCGATGTCCCTGTGCTCGTACAGCCCCTGCGGCCGCGTGTACCGCTCCTCCACCCCCGCCTTCCTCCTCCCCCCAATCTTGTTCCCCATTCCCCCTCGCTCCTTCCCAGATCTACCTCCGCCGCCGGAGACGAAACCCCTGCCCCGCGCCACCTCACCGTAGATACATACGGTATACGCACGCGTACGCGGTGTTGCGGGGTTTGGACTCTGCAGCGAGGAGGCGAGGTGGGATTACTCCTTTTAAAAATAAAAATAAAAATATTTTTTTCTTCTTGGGTGTGGGACTGTGGGAGGAAAGGAAGCAAGCAAAACGAGAAAGACGACACCGCAAACTACACACGCTAGGCTTCTGCTTCTGCTGCCGCCGCGAGGGAGGAGACTGCGGCTCTGCAACGTCTGCTGCGGTCGGCTATAATGGCAGAGCCGCAGTTTTGCATGGGAGGAGGGTGGCTGCCTGCGCCCGCCCCCCGGCTGCCCAGCGCCTTCTGGTGGTGGGAGTGAAACCTGTTGGCTGGGTTTTGTGACCTGGTAGTTCATTTTTTATTATTTTATTCGCGTGATGAATGGTAAAAAGGTTGGAAAGATTTGTTGGTGGTGGTGTATACGATGAATTGTGTGAATGGTTGCACGGGTGGATTTGAGTTTGCCTTTTATTGTGGGAAAAATATTCGTGCAATCATTTCGGTGAAATCGCGTCTGGAGTAAAAAGTTTCAAAAATTCTGAAAAAATCATGGATGTACATCTCAACTTACCCCACCTACATATAAAATTTCATGATCAAATTCATGACAAATTTCGCATGAACAGTGATTTTTACTGTTCATCACTATTCATTTTGCTGCTTGTTTTTTTGTACCCGCTAGGATAGGATGAATTTGATCATGAAATTTTATATGTAGGTGGGGTAAGTTGAGATGTACATCCATGATTTTTTCAGAATTTTTGAAACTTTTTTAGTTCAGTTGCACGGTGGTTTCA